>JAIPRN010000142.1:0-17854 GCA_025469175.1 Geopemphigus sp. TES_GeoC_2020
TATAATATATATATATATTTATATATCGCATTTATATTCATGTTGTTTTACTCGAAATACGCTAAACATTTATTTTTTAAGAGGTGGATGATATTCATTTTGTAGCCTCCAAATCGCGTTAAATCTATTTAGGCACGCGTTTTTACGGACGGGGGTTACGAAATAAAAGTTCGTCGAATATATTTACATACAAAACAAATACGAATTTCTCGTACCACGATGAAATTGTTGTATACATAGGTGGCAGCACTTGTCAGGGGTCTCTCGACGGCAGCCTTTTATTGAATAAAATGGAAATCAATAGTTTTTCCGGGATCCGGTCACCACCATTGCTACCACCGTCGCTGTTGGAACGTAGGTACGTCCACCTCTTTCACCGACATGGCGGAGGTGGCGAACTTGCTCGAAAAAAATTGGGGTTCTTTTTTCTCACTTACACTGGCGTTGCATCAATCTGTTGCGCCGTTTCTGCCGTAGCCGACGAATATTAAATACTCACTGTAATATACGTTACGTTATTATATTAAATAGCATATCCTATTCGAGGAAAAAGCAAAACCTAAAATTAGATATCGTATTCGCGTCGTTTTTACCTCGACGGTGTTCATTCGATTTTTATATTCACGCGCCAATTTCAACCTTTGGAGGCTGTACCGCTTCCCTTTTGATTATATACTGTCGGTTTTTTTTATTTCTTGTCCTCTTTCCTTAGTGGGGACGATTAAATTCCCGTCCCCTATATATATATATATATATCATTTGCAATCTTCGTATTACCTCGATGTATTCGTGTGTTTCATTGGAAAACGCGCGACCGTCATTTATACCGAGCCGCCACTTATGTTCTACATAGCCGTTACTCGATAGAGTAATTTCAAAAGTCAAACTCGATTAATCTGTTCACACAGATATCGGAATAGTTGTATTAATAATATTTTTTCTTTATGTATATATCCTTTCCTTTGTTCAAAAGGTATTTAATAATTATAATATACTACACTGGGCGTACCTTGAATATATATTTTGTTTTTTTTTTTATGGGAGGGTATATAGTTTTTAAATTACTATTCGTCTAGTCATATATCACGTATTATAAAATTATTTTTTCTATTTTAAATTCCTATATTCGTTTAAGATTCGAGGAAAAGATATTTGAACTCATGCCGAACATTCTCATTATACGCGTGCCTAAGTATAATTTGTATTGAAATGTTTTACTATGATCAGACTATCTTTTAGTAAGCGTTCGTAACAATGTCGGCGGGACTCCGTGAAAAATAATTATTATTACTAATTTTGTTTTTGATTAATTGAATTAACCAATTTAGATTTAACTTCACGGTATCGCGAATATAAACGAAAAATAATAATAATAATAAAACGCCAAAGTAAATTTAATTGTAATAATAGAGCAGTTATTAATCTTGTTATTTAATTAACCGTTTATTGTAAATAATTTATAATAATATGATTTGTTTGAGTAGTTACTAAAAATATCAAAACCTATTTAAAACAACGGACTCTCTAAGTTCGAAAAAAACGTCTAAATATTGTTTTTAGGCTTTTCACATTTTATAATTCTACAAGACAAATATTATTACGCTATCAACGATATGTAATATATTGGATTAAAGTTACAACGTAAATTTGTATCGCAAGAAAGGGAATTATTTGTTTCTTAAAATAATAAATAATAAATAGAATAATAAAAGAGTAATTTTCTGATCTTTTAAATAATATTTTGTATTTCTTTTTTTAATCGATCTATAATTGTATAATTATGCTATACACGTGCAATTTATTATAATAAATTATATGTAATGAATGAATAACAGTAATTGTGATTAATTAATATTCCATAATAAAGTGGCTAGAGTTTTGAAACGAACGCGTTATATTTTCTTTAATTTATTTGTTACACGTGATCGTTGCATTTAAATTCATCCCATAATACTTCTTCGCTTAAATATTTGTTTATTTTGCCAAATTTGACACAAGTTTCGGGTTGAAATATATATATGGACGTAAACTTGTTACCTGTAGACAAGGCTGATGGGCAATAACGAGTTAATAAGCTAAACAACTTTAATTACCTTAACGAATTATCCTTGGTTTAATAATAACTTATTTTTCTTGTCTTACATATTTTTTTCATTTGGATCAATTATAGTTTAATTTTAAGTTTTTGCTAATGAATATTGGTAATAGAAATAAAATGATTAGAGACAAACTCCTTCAGATTTGATATAATTAACGAAAAATGTATGAATATAATGTTATAAATATTTATGATTAAATTTTTTGTATAAAATATCAAATGGTTGATTAGAAAAAAAGTTGTATTTAAATATTAAATTAATTGTATTTTGTTAACTTAACTAATATATTAATTTATATATCAGATTATATTTAACTTTTAATTTGGCAATTAAAAAAGTTATTAACTTGCCTAGCTTAAAATATCGATAAGATTATAATGAGGTATTGGTAGATATGTGTAGATTGTAAAATATTGTTTTAATTTCTAAATTTTATAATAATTAGAACATGACTCGATGGCTGTAGGGTCGTCAGTGCAATACGTTAAAATCCGTATAATTCGTTAGTTTTTTCTAATCTGTGGCAAAAACTTAGTGATTTTTAAAATTTTAATTGTTGACTTCAACAGATTTTTTTCAATACCTAACTTGCATAAGTAGGATTTTATGCAACATTTAACGTAAACTCATGATTCGAAATTTAGAACTTACAAAATAAGTATTAAAATAGAAATGTGTTTTAATATGATATATATAAACATACAATATTATTATGGAATAACCATTATATTTTTGATTATCATATTTATTATTAACCTTACCTACAAATCGATATTTTTATTTAAAAATAATAAAAAACTGAATTTTCTAGAGATGTTTTCAACATATAAGTAAAAAATATTTTTATACAAACATATACGCAAACGTATTATTATAATGTAATAACAAAATATTTAATAATAATAATAATATTCCAGAGAAATCTTTCATTTGTCGCTGGCGAAGTCGTTATCAAAATTGAACAATACATTACATTCTAAATCTTTAAATACACGTTGGTAAACGGTGATAATCTTTAATAGGTACCGAATAAACTCTATGGTATATATGTACAGTCCTTATTTAAAGGATAAATATTTTGTAGACGCGCCGAAACGAGATTGAACTGAATATCAGACCACGGTAAACGCGCGAGTCGTCCCTCCCTCCATCTATCGCTCCAGCCACGGCACGTGTACGGATTTAGAAAAACGCGCGTCGAATTTTGACCGAATTAAAGTTCTCGGCTACCGCCGTATGATGAACGATTAAATTGCGCGTACCGGACGTCGGGTTGGCGCATTGAATACCGGCAATTAGCAATTAGCGTGGTATACGAACGGGGACGCGGTCGGTGTGCGGAACAAGCGAAATCCGTATTGCCGTCGTATCATACGGCCGTCCGGTATACCAGACAACCGGTGTGAACGGCGGCGGCACGGAGTGTAAATACAAGTACGGGCGGCGACGAAAGTTTCTCGTTTCGACCGCTCGGTGCGCGTCGGTCGGCCGGCCGCCGCAAAAGTTACTCTACTGCTCTCGGCAACGTCGCGGATCGGCCGGAGCGCTCCCGTTTGATAATAGAGCGGCTCGTGCGCACGTCAACCATTAGACTACCGCGGCGGTCGAGCGACTACTATATACTGTACGCGCGTTTAATGTTGTTATTTTGCTATCGTCCTTTTCGTTTGCCGTTACACCGAAACGTCCCGATAAACAGAACGGTTTCGACGGGCCGCCGGTCGGTTGTGCCGGATTAGTTTAGGCGCGCGGGCGTGTGTGTGTACGTGCCGTACGAATATGTTTCGCGAATATGGTTGCCGAGCGGATCTCGGTCACTGATAATTTCGTCGCCCAGGAGTGTAGTGTGCGTGTGTTTGGTAATTGGCGCGACGCGTTCACGTTATCTTCCTTCGTGTGCGATCTTTTGCCGTCGCAGCGATCGCCCCCGCAGCTGCTGCGCTTGCCGTAAAGTCGTTTCAACGAACGTGTAACTATCGACTAGAAAGCGAACGACTACGGGTAAGTGTAAGTGTCGTCGTCACCCGACCCGCCGCAGTGTTGGCGAAGGCCGCGTTTTCTGTTCGTTAATTGTTATTGTTAAATCGGTGGATACTATTCGTTCCGTGTGTGTGTGTGTGTGTGTGTGTGTATATGTGAGCATTAATGTCGTTTTGATTTAGAATTGCGGGGTTTTTGTTTTTTTTGTCCCCATATTCTTCCGTCTTACGCGCCAATATCATTGTTGTAGACACCACAATGAGTAACGCCAGTGACAATGCTGCTCGACTAAACGTGCCCGATGAATTGAGGGAGATGCTACTCGACTTCACCATTGGTTATTTGCTCGAACAGCCTAGTGATATTATCGATTATGCAATCGAGTTCTTCAATAAATTGAAGACGTCCAAATCATTGGGACTAAAGAAACAATCTACTGGCGATTTCAGCGACGAAGACGACGCTTCGGATATCGGTATGTATTGTGTCCAGTTGCATTACTTCATGTGTGTACTCGACTCGTCATATACTTAACATGTATAGTATTCATCATATTTAAGTTTCATTGATTCGATCTAAATTATTGGTGTTATTTGTTGTTTTGCGGTGACTGTCCTTGCGTTCAAATATCACCTATTTGAACAATTTGTAATCTTTGATTTAGTCCTTAAACCATTTAAAGGATAACGTTATGAATATACACAATTATTTACTTAACGAATTTATTAAACAATTGCTTTTTATATGGATACTTTTTATGGCTATATAATAATTAATTAGGTGTACATTTTCCAACATTTGTTCATATTGCATAAATATGTATAAAAGAATGTTTAGAAAAAATGTACGTATCTATTAAAAGAAAAACTATTCCTTTTAGAATAGGTAATTATAAAACAACTTTTAATATATTGATAGCACAAGTTGTAGAGTAATTATTTAATCTTAATGCTTCCAACCTCCAATGATATCATGACCAATATAATTAAACGAAATGTTGCCATATATTTAAGTAGGAGATTCAGTATAAGCATTAATGATAGGCGCCTGTTCGTTTATTTGTTTTAATTGTTTTTATATTCACGTATTTTTTCTATTGAACTGTATAATGCTTTGTAAAGCATTGTACAATTCACAATCGATAGCCATATAAATACCAAGTAATAATTTGTGTTTGTAATGAAAATGCGTCATAAACAAAACATTTTTTTATTTTCAAATACGTTAATGTACATTGTTTAGGTATAATGTATTCGTCATAATATTGTGTACAAATGTTTTTTCCTACCTTATTTCTTGACGGGGATTATTCGATTTCAAGTTTTCATCATGAGTTGTATGAGGATTTTTAGACTGAACAAGAAAGGTTGTTACGATTTACAAAATGCTCAAAACAATCAGTATATATTTAAAATCGATAATAATTTGGTTGAAACAGTTAAATTTAAATCCAAATGTGTCGATTCATTTTTTATACCTAGGAGGTGGTTAAATATAGGTAATTTATTTAAACAGTGTGTGCAAATATATTATAATATAATTATTTATAAAAGGAATATACGATTTATTTACATTCCCATCTATAATTATGTGGTTTTGTATACAGAAGCTCCACCAACACGTTATTGTTCAAGACGTAAGTCAGTTTTTGCCGAAACATATAATCCAGAAGAAGATGAAGAAGAGGAAGGACCAAATGTAATTAATTACAATTTGATTGTTTATAGGTACTTATGCATTTATTATTTTTAGGTCGTATTTCCTAAATCTGATGATCAGCGTCAAGCACTTGCGGCTAGCGTTAAAAATATATTCATATTCAGGGCCCTGGATCCAGTAAGTAACTATTTTTAACAATTTAATATTTTTAAAATAGTTAATATTCTATTAACTAATTTGTTATTTTGTATTATGCAAAAAGTTATCTATTTTTATTTTGAGAAATGAAGCTTAAGAAATGCATGATATAATGTAATTTTGGTATCCATATTTTTTTGCCAGTTTAATTTTATAAAATATATAAAGAAATTTGGTGTAATAAGTTCTATTATTAATGAGATGTTGTTATAATTGCTTAAGTATTGTATATTTTTTTGATACATCCATATATAATTTTAATTTTATATATTAATTATCTTCGGTTGTATAATAAAAATTAACGTTCATTTCGAACTCAATTTGTTTAAAATATTTTCGTTACTATTAAATAAAGATATTTATTACTGAAACGCCTAATAACATTTGATAAAATTACTAATACAGTTATTTTCACATTATTATTATATAACCTATTAGATAATCTTTTTTAAAAGTAATTGTTGATTAATGTATTAATTGTATTAATGCATAAAAAACAGTTTTCTAAACCAAGTTCTGAATAGTTTTAATTAATAAATAGTATATTATTGTTCAACATAAAATACTGATTTATTTAATTTAATTAAAATGAAATTGTTAAAAAGTTTTAAGAAATTGTTATTGGTATCCTTGATGTTTTTAAAAATGACTACATATACTGTACATTTCTTTCTTTTTTTTATAGTATAATTTTCATATATTATTACATACATTCTATAAAAAAAGTGATCTAATTCTTATAAACATAGATTATAGGTACTAAATTTGTAGTACATTTAATAGTACATGACATGTAAAAATATTAGATAAAAGTTATTTATATTATGAACAATTTAAACTTGTTATTTAGGTACATATAATGCCAATTCAAATAAATATATATTATTCACAGATACATTAATATAAATTATTGGTTAAGTAAGTTAGGTTATATAATTATAACAAAATTGCTATCTTGTAGTATTCAAAATGAATAACATATATTATTTATGAGTATTCACTTTATTTGAAATGAAATATAAATAATTATTAATACATGTTATATCGCTATTTTGTGATCTTAAAAGTTTCAAGTAAATAATAATTTTTTTATTCGATTTCATCGTTAAATTATATTTTTGAAATCTTTTTATTATTTATTTTTAGGAACAAATGAATAATGTGATTGATGCAATGTTTGATCGTGAAGTACATGCTGGAGATGATATTATAAAACAGGGTGATGATGGTGATAATTTTTATGTCATTGACAGGTAAAAACAATATATAATGATTATAAAAGATTAAGAATACAATAATTAATTTAAATACTATTTTAGAGGTACATTTGAAGCTTATGTGACGGATGCAGATGGCAATAATCATTTGGTACATACATATGAAAATAAAGGTAGTTTTGGAGAACTCGCATTATTGTATAATATGCCTCGAGCAGCAACTATTAAAGCCAAGTCAGATGGCCTTTTATGGGCCATGGATCGTCAGATATTTAGACGTATTGTACTGAAGAGTGCATTTAAGAAGCGCAAGATGTATGAAGAGCTTATTGAAGTTGTACCTATGTTAAAAGCATTACAAGTAATGGAATAAACACCAATTTTAATCTATTAATGTTTTTATTATTATGGTTACAAATAATAATGTTATTATTAAATTATTACAGTCTTATGAGCGCATGAATTTGGCTGACGCTTTAGTCCCTAAATATTATCAAAACAATGATTGTATTATAAATCAAGGTGACCCAGGAGATGGCATGTATTTTGTGGAAGAAGGCATTGTCAATGTATTAGTAACTAGTGAAACTGGTGAACAAATCAAGGTTTGTTATTTAAATTGTAATCCTCTTTTTTAAATTTGTAACTAATTGTATTTGTTTAATTTTAACAGGTCAATCAAATTGAAAAAGGTGGATACTTTGGTGAACTGGCACTTGTTACTCATAAAGGTCGTGCTGCATCAGTATTTGCCGAAGATAAAGTCAAATTAGCGTGTACGTACAATATATATATATATATCATAGTGTCTGAGGCAAAAACTGAACCATAATTATGACATATTTAATTGGCCACTTTTCCTGTTTTCAGTAGTTTTATGTTTGAGAGAAATGGGAATAGGTAGTGTGTATTTTAAAAACAGCAGATTGTCTACATTACATTGTTTGATATTGTTTTAAGTGGGAATACAGTTTGAGTAATCTTCAGAAATAATCACTAGGCGTGTGGCATAGATCAAATTTAATTGCTACTTTAGATATTTAGTTTAATTCAGTAGATTATATATATATATAATCCTAACAGTTATTGTGTCCTACCTATAGGTACCTGATTATATAGGTTTATAGTATACAAAAAAAATTTATAATACCTGTATTTATTTCATATTAATATTTATATTAATATTTTATTTTAATATGAAATTTTAAGTGTATCAAGCATTAACAAATAGACATGTTGATGAAATGTTTTTTTATTCATCTTAATGCTAAATCATTAATAATATTTCTTGTTAGTCTATCAGGTACATAAATAAAAGATTCGATGGTTTTCCAGTACGCAAGCATGCAATATATAATTGTCCATGTAAAAAACACAAATGTTTAAGATTCAATTTGTATATGATCATCTCAAATGCCAATGTATTGGAAATTTTAAACATTTGAGCTAAATTGGTGCCTTCTTGGATATCATTGGAATGTGTGGCAATAAAACATTGTGTCCTCTGAACTTTCCATTTAATATTGTCGCATCAATGATATTTTCCATAATTTTTTAAATTATTAATCTCGTTCTATTGCAAAGCCTTGATGCTCTTTTGTTCCAAAATATAATTTTAGGTGAACCAATTTTCAAACGTAAGTTCTGTGGTGGAAATCCTTGAATTTAAGAATTTAGTGGCATAATTAACAATTTTATTTTCATCTGTCATTGGATCGATTGCTTTAAACAAAATCGTAGGACAATGTTTCTTGTATTGTAAAGTTAATTTCATCAACTTAGATACTTTTAGCAGCCAAAATCACTCATCCACAGAGCCATTGATGTTTTCATGAATTGTTGCATTTATTTAGAAATATACTTACTATTAATGCATTTTTCGAGTTGACAATATTGCAAACATTTTCAAATTCTGTTTTTTCTTGTCACTATTTTTCCATTACCAATATCCAGTAGTTGGAGATTACTTGAGTGGATAAATCATTTTGTAACGTAACACACGTTTTTTGTAAGTTGCAATATTTGGATATCTTACCACAAAACCAGATGATTTTAAATATGCGTTGATTTTATCTGCATATGTTGAACGTGGAATAATTAGTAATGTTTGTCTGAAATCACCTGACAATAAAATTAGAGCATCACCAAATAGTAATCATTTTCTTTCATAAATTGCCTGTTGTTTGTTTGATAACAATTATTCTTTTGTCATAACCAATGAAACCAAATTGTTGCTTATGTTGCATATCATTATTAAAGAAATTGATTACTAGTCGATTAAATGAAGGCATTCCTAACTTAATAGGGGGTTCATTCAAAATAAGTATGCACATATCTTAACATATAAACCAATGTTGCATTATATATATTTCTGGTGTGAATTATAGATTTACTTTTCATTTGTTCTTCAAATTCTGTGTAGTATATCTTCACTTGTTGAATCTTTATATTTTCTCCATAATTGAGTTGGGTTTGTTGGAAAATATTTATGTACACTTTATATGTTTTCATTAAAAAAGGCGAATATGGAATTGCTCATCTATTGTTTATATCAACTTAGCTATTTCTTTTTTTTTAGTTAAATTGTGTGTCTTCCATTTTCTAGTTTTCTGCTACGATATAATGAGTAGTTGACTGCAGTTTTTGTATTCAGCAAAAAATCTTGGAAATTGTTTCATGCATAGCAATGTCATTAAAAATCTTAATATATATATATATATATATAAAGATCTATGTATCAAATCAAATTTGATAATGTTCTTTTATATACAAATTTGTTTATATTTTGTTATTTATTATATCTAATTGGTAGAATATTTAGTTGATGATTTAAGTTGCTAAATATTAATATAAAATTTTTTGTAATCTAATGTTAATGATTTGAGTTAGACTTATCTAAAAATCTAAAAATGATTGAATTTTTAAATTGCGTTCTAGTTAAAATTATATTTAATTGGTTTAAGTATTAAAAATTATGAAATCTAAAACTAATAAACTATATTAGTGAATTTATTTTTACCATCAACATTATTATTTTTAATTTGTCAATTATTTAATTGATATTGTATATACATGAAAATGTTCTCAAATAACTCAATTAACATTGAACTAGATATATCATTTTCAACATTTCAACAATTTATAATTTTTATATTAAAAATTAAAATTTAATTTTTTTAAAATTAAAGTTCTTAATAGAAAGATCTAAACAGTTATACAATTTTTATCATATAAAATATTAATTTTTCAAAAATAGTTATTATGTTTTTTTATTTGAATAAAAGGCGAATTTTTTGCATAAACTGTCAATTTTTGTTAAAATTTGCAACATTCTGTAATGTTTTTCCATAATTTAAAAATGTATTTATATTATTTATTTTTTAATAAAATATAATATTGAATTATAATATAAAAATCTTTCACCAAATTGTCACCAACCAATGGAGTGTATTATTAATGTTATATTTTGGCTAAGAATCTGTAATTTTTTTGAAATAAAACTAGGTATAACAATGATACCAATTAAAATAAATGTATATAACAATCAACATTGTTCTGAAATTTTATATAATTAAAGCAAATAGTGCAACTTATTATATTCAAAATCTATACCAAGATGGATTGGTAAATATTTTTCGACATAAATTATGAAAAAATGACATTGGCCCACTTAATAAAATCATTCCCTTCTTTTCATAAAAGGATAATTTTTTTTCTAAAGTTAATATTTACTGTTATGATTGACTGGTGACTAAATTGTTTAAACCATTATTATATTTGTTTTTCGCTATTTTAAAAATTCTGAATTTTTCATTTCTTATCAGAGCTAAAAACTTTTGAATGAAAATAAAATTGATATTAAATAATATAATAATTGGTGAATTTAATTATAATATAAGTATGGACACAGTGTATACAAGAACTAGATTGGAATTGTTATTTGTTTGACTCTGCTTGTCTCGAAAAATGTTAGTGTATTTAAGTTAAAGTAATGTTATTTATTATCGGGTATAATATGTGTTGTTAGCTTATATACAAATTTCCCAATTTTTATATGCTGATCCTTGCCTTTAAATACATCTTTATAAAAAAGAAACCATAGGAATGTAATCTATCTATGGAGAATTTTTCCTTAAAAGTAATGTAATATTAAGATTTCTAATGTCATAATGTATACATGTTTTCTGAATTTTCCAATAAATTTCGTATAGAATAATAATAATTAATTTGGTTTTCTTTTATTAAAATATTTAAATTAAAAAAAGTTTGTATGTAAGCTAATACATTTTGTTTCTACTCCAATAAATCATTCTATATCAGTTAACATGATGGAAGAGATGTTTAAAATAAATTTAATCATTTCCTGCCAGGTGAAATATGTAATAATTTTCTTTTATCAGTCGATCTTTTGAGTAGTTTGGTTAAAATTTAAATTAAAAAAATATTCCAATTTGCAAATATACGTGCATGAAACAAATTAGTGTGGTGTACTTGGCAATAAATTTGAACAATGCCCAAAAAATTATAAATGAACGTGGCTCGACCTCACGCGGAGTCTTCTCACAAGACAACAGTTATGTATACAAAACCAACGTGTGTACACACCCACCATCACCCGTTTCTACTCATACCTGTTGTACAGTGCGTTCGTCAGTCATGTCTAAAGAATGGTTCATTTGTATTCGCCAAAGTTTAATCATTTTACCAACCGTGTGCAGAAATTACTACTGTAGTATTGTAGTCGCGGACCACTGTCCTTGGCTAATTACCTTCGGGGGTTAAAACAACAGGTCTAATACCATTCCAACGGTGCCTATAAAATAGTTAATATTTCATGGCGCGATATTATTAAACTCGAAAGTTGAGTTCTTTGCGATTAACAGATTATGGTACTATGTATAGGAATAGAATATATCTCCTCTATAGATAAATACTACACGTTACAATAGAGTGTATTTCTTCTGTAGATAAATATTACCAGACACGTACACACATATTTAAAATATGCTTTTTTATAGTATTAGTTATTATTGGTTTACCTCATTGTCTAGATTTTTTATACTTATCGTCAAATAATGATACTCGTAACTCCATGTGGAATTATGACAAGCTCGATTTTAATAAAGCGCATTTTGAGCGACACCTGTCTGTAATACAATATTTACAATCTACATTTTTACGTTTTTATTGACCGATAAAAGAAAAATCTTGTGTGTAATACATAACAAAATGCTTCTCAAAATCATGGTTTTCGGACGTAATTTCAATAAAAATATTCCTAGTTCGTTTGTCTGTCTACCTACGTTGTATAATATCGTATTTTCATTATTCTGACAATTCTGTTCGTCGCGCTATTTTTGAAAAAATTGTCCCATTTGGTAGTTTTTTCGTGTTAAAACACGTTTTAATATCGCTGTTCCTGTTTTTGTTTATCCATGTAGCAAAGCCACACTACGCAGTATCGAATTGACTTGATTACATTTTATGTAGATTTTAAACACGTTTTGCATATAATATATATAAAAAGAACAATATTTTCGTATGCGTACAGACCTATTTTAAAAATACTTGAATTACAGCTATTCAAAATAATCAAAGTAATCTTAAAACTTTTATAATGTCTTAATAATTTTAGTTGTATTTAATTTAGTTTGTTTACAATTATGAATACATTAGTGCTGAAAACCGGTAATAGTTTTTACAAACATTTGATTTAATTATAAAAATATATCTATAAATTTGGGACTGCTTTATAAATGAAAGTAGTTTTTTTAAACTATATTCTTAGATCGTTTTTTTTTATATTTACATACACACACACACACATACATATATATTTACTTAACCAAACTATTCGATCATACCCGGAATCGGCGGTATTCTCGTTTTTTTTTTTATGAATTCCATATAGATTAAATGTTTGTAATTTGTGTCAATACATTATGGGTAGTGTGGTCGATTGACACGTCTGTCAACAGATATTTAAATTTAGAATATTGTGTTCATTTCATTTAAAATTTTTAATTATGCATTTCACCACTACATGTGCGTTCTTTTCTTTCGTTTTTTGTTCTAAAAGTTTCACACGATTCGTCTGTATAATATGCTAATGCTTTCAAGAATAATCGTTTTTACAATTTTCCAGTACTGGTCGATAAAATGTGAATTCAATAATTTTTGGACAAATTGAATTTCGTTTGGAGTTGTCATTAGAATGTGACGATCATTACGCTCTTTTAAGTTGTATAACTAAGTGGAGGTTTTTATATTATGTGCACTTTACTACTTGTCACAACACGCCCACACACCAGTTCAGTGAGATACAATTGTCTACACTATAATACCAGCTAGACGGCGAGTTTATTTAGAGTCAATTTCGCTCAAATATCTATATACCGTTGTTATACCAATATTGTTATCTATCGTAAGATAGGGTAAATTTACTTAGAATGTAGCTGTCATTGGCGTTATGTTTCGATCTTTGTAGAATATAAATAATTCATCAAATTAAAGTTGGTAAAAAGTAATTCGTTAATAATATTATTATTGTTGTACAGTATGTGTGAACTAATTGCGTACCAACAGTGTTGTTTCCTCGAAGCCCCCGAAAAGAGAATGCCATGCGTTCATTGGTATTACCTTTCTAGAAATAATTATCGTCGATATATTGTTTCCATCGCGTTGTGTGGGATGTTTTTGTTTGAACTGATCGTCTAAAGTTGTGTTGTCGATAACTTTGGATTACTGTCATCGTTTTTGGGTCAATGATTTTGATTTTTTTTCAAATTGTAACATGAAAATCACACGACTTCCCAATAAGCCACCCAGCCAATTAAGCGTACTGTAAAAATTCAATGTTTGTCTCATTAATGAAACAACAATGACGGTATAATATGTTTTATAAATAGGTGTAGACTTGATTATAATTGTTTATATTTTATTATGTATGTTATATGATTCGTAAATAAAAAAACAAGTAGTACACCCCTACATATTAATTGGAATTATGAATTATATATTAATATCATTATGAAATTGAATATTGGTATATTCGTATGCGCGTATTGTAAAAACGAATATGATTTGTTTTTGTTATTTCATTATAAAATTGGTAGTTCTACACAAAGACTGGCACATCAGAAAAATGTCCGATTTCCTAATACTCCATCCGTCTCTATCACTAAACTATAATTATATATTATTTTAACAAAGATAACGAAACAAAATGTAATTTTTATTTTAAAGTTTTTAGTATAAAACTATTTATAACAGTTAATCAATTAATATTTGAATGTAATATTAAAAAAAACCACAAAATTGTAACCTTAAATATTAGAAACAAATATTAATCATTAACATAAAATAATGATAATTTACAGCGATATAAAAATAAAACTATTAAATTACAATAGGGAATCTTTATAGAGGAAAAAATGTATAACAGAATTGATAAAAAAGATTTCGGAGGATTAGAAAATTATTGCGTACTTACATACGTATGTTCGTTATATTACGTTATTAGCTAATAATCATAACACGCATGTAAAAAGTATGTTGTTTAAAATTAAAAGTTTGAAATTAAACGGTCAATTGTTTTGTAATTAAAAGTTATACGTTTAGCTTTATTTATTATTCATATTTTTAATGTTGACGTAGATTTTACTTTTTCTAAAATTTATTTTATACAAATTAAATAACGAAACATAAGTATTTTAATTTGCTAATTATGAGTTCAAATAAAATTCTCAATTCGTTTGGTAATTATAATTGTTCAGTGAAACTTGTATTAAATAGTGTAATTGGTACTTTTGCATATAGTCTACACAAAGTTGTTTAAAAATCAACAGATTTGTTTAAGATGCAAATAGGTTGTATTACTGTTATGTATATTTGGTGAAATGTTGTGATAGAAAAGGTATAGCATGTATATACGTTTTATAGTGAGTGATGTTAAACCATTGCGTATATTTTATAATTTATTAATTATCACGATTAGTTTTTTGGATAGTGGTTGGTAGTTTTTCGTCAGTTTTTTACTAAATTAGTGTAGAGTTCGATGGCGTGTTTAGGCATTATGTATTGACACTATGTTCACCTTGTCAATCACGATGTTACTCATGCTTAAATAGTTTAAATCTGTAAATTCTTTTCTTCACAAAACTTTAAACCATTCATCCGAATGAATTTGTCACTCATTTCAAACAAATTATTACTATTATTATTATTTTGTTGTTTTTCAGTTTTAGACGTGGATGCGTTTGAACGTTTGCTGGGCCCATGCATGAATATTATGAAACGGAACATAGAGGACTATGAAAGTCAATTGGTGAAAATTTTTGGATCCAAGCAAAACATGACGGATGTTCGATGAACTGAGTTGGTTGATGTTGTCGCCTTATTTACATACAAGTGTTGCTGCACACACGTCTTTAGTGTCGTGTCAATTTTGTTTTTAGTTTTGTTCATCTAAGTCCTACCAATATTTTGGTAAAAATCGCTGTTTGTTTTGATTTCTTCGAACGATTATTTTATTATAGTGTATATTATTATACGGAGAAGATGGACGTTGTCGTCATCACACGATAATAAATATAGTTGGCCCTTTAGGCATGTAAACTATTCTGTATCTCGTACAAACAAAAAACAATCATAAACAACCGAAATTAACGTCCTAGCTCTTTTTTGTATACATAATGTGTATATAATAATATAGTGTAATTGATATAATAATAAAAATACGATAAGTTATATAAATTTAAATGAACCCCAGCATCATCATAATATCGTTTTCACACCTATAAATGACTGTATTACGTGGATTTTATCGTGCTTATTGTTTGTAGTCACGTAATTACTTACGTATCTATATTAAGTTAAAGATTATAATTTATGATATACAAGCGCTGTATAGTTTTAGGTGTCCGAATATAATAATATTACATGTAGGTATATTATATTATTAAAACTATATTAGTATATTATTATTGTATAGTGTCGCGACCATTGCGACATTTTGTTGATTAACGTGAAACTACTTCATTTAATGATCAAAGTGTTTGTATGTCCACGACTTTGTTCTTCGTTATTCAATGAAAATAATTCACGAAACTGATGACTTTTCGGGGTTTTTTTTTATTTTTCTTTAAATCTCTATCCGGGGTAAAGTTTTCTATTCTTTATATAATATTGTACGAGTGTAAGTCCTTGATTATGATAAATAGGGTTTAAGCAAATTGTACTATGTAATTATTTTATTAAGACCAAAAAAACTTACAGGTGAACTTATATACTTTTATTTATCAAACCGTTAAACAGTTATTAAACGGACATTGTTGAACGGTTTTCCAACATTCACACACATACACACAAACGTGTATACACACACACAAACACTAACATGTATATTACGCTATTTTATATATTACGTTATTTGATTGACCGAGTAAATAAAATACTTGCTTCGTTATAGTAGTAAGCACGTTGTGCCATTTTCAAAAATTTCCCGTGCGGGGTTGGTACTTTGAATTTGCCTGTTTTTTTTTCTGATCGTGAATTTACAAACAAATCGCCAATGACGCGATACACGTTCAATCGTTTTTGTTCTGTGTGATAAACATAATATGCCATGTAAAAAATTCACGTGTTGGCTTCATCAACTCCGCTCAAGGAACAAAGTTCTTGTAAAAATATACCGATTTATACCTCGCTTCATGTTTCGCTTTTGAAAACGTGTTTATATATATATATATATGATAAACGCTATTGATTAATATCTATACAAACGTGATGTGTTAAAATAACGTTTGTTAAAACATTTCTCTTGAACCCCTCGCTCGCCAATCAATAATAATAATTATTATAATAATAGTCTTAGGGCTCTATTACCTCTAACCTTCGTAGTGTTCTACGGTTTGTTCTTGTAGGTGATAGGTGATTGAAAATTTCTGGTTTTCTTTTTGTTTAGTTTCGTTTTGTTTTGTAGTAACAATTAGTCGTTGACAAAAACGTTAGCTATGTAAGCGAAGACTTAATTTAGACGTTTAAACGATTGTAGTATATTATTAGAGTCGCCATTATTATAATTAATAATAATTGAAAAAAAATTAATAATAACGTTTTTGTATAAACAAATTATACACGGGTTCGACAACTATTTTATATAGATACTCTGTACGTTTATCTATATATTTGACGACCACCGCCCGTTTGGTTCTTATTGTCCATTGTCACCACCGGAGCGCGTGCTAATTATCTGTTCGATATTGTCGTGTATTTAGTCACGTCTATATATATATATATATATATATATATGTTCGTGTATTCGTTAAAAGCGTTCTTTTCGTTTATTTCGTTTGTTAATATAATATTAACTGTAGTCGACGATTTCCGTACGTTTATACATCTATATATATAATACGCAATAAGAATAACATAATACGTGCGCGTATGTACGCCCGTTTTATTTATGTTTTTTTTGTCGTTTTTGTTTTTCATTTTGTTTTCGGTGGTTGCGATTAAATTATTCCATTCGTACGTTATCCGACGAGTGTTTTTATCTTCCTAGAGTTGTATCACTATTATTATTATTATTATTATTATTATTATTATTATCGTTTTTCCTTTTCTAGTATATTATTTATATTTTATAGCGAATAATATTATCGATTGCAAAGTTTATTCCGGTACGATAAATATTTAATA
>JAIPRN010000142.1:17859-91503 GCA_025469175.1 Geopemphigus sp. TES_GeoC_2020
CGTTTTTGTTTTTCGTTTTGTTTTCGGTGGTTGCGATTAAATTATTCCATTCGTACGTTATCCGACGAGTGTTTTTATCTTCCTAGAGTTGTATCACTATTATTATTATTATTATTATTATTATTATTATTATTATTATTATTATCGTTTTTCCTTTTCTAGTATATTATTTATATTTTATAGCGAATAATATTATCGATTGCAAAGTTTATTCCGGTACGATAAATATTTAATAATAATAATAATAAAATTGTATTTACCATTTTTTAAGTAATACTTAAATATAATATTGAAAGCTGAAAATTGTTCGTCTCCTGTTGTCTCATGTATTCCTACGCTATTACCGCGATACGGTTTCGTAATAAACCCCTCGCCTCTGACATTCCGATAAAATAATATGGTGGGGGTTACTAATTACGAATTTTCTTGACGTACGACGTCGACGGTTTTACTAAACATCGGCCCAGCCGAGTCGACGAGTTCGACTATATTACGGGAAAATTCGGACGAACTCCGAAGATTTTTTTTTACTATACGGAAGACAAACGCTACAACTCGAATTTTATTCGATATTTTACTACTTTTTTGTATTTTTATAATAACGGAATCAAGCCGGGCGCATATCGCGTTTTAGATATTTTACGAATAGCGACCAAGAAAAAAAAAACCGATATTAGGAAGGCCGGCTAACGGGTTTGTGAAGTTGATGTCAACTATTTGGGAGGGGAAGGGGTGGTTTAAATAAACCGGACGACCCTAACGAGACCATATAAACTTTAATATTCGTTTTTAGCGAACGATTTTTTATCATAACGCGTATGGAAGTTTAAACATATTTTAGTTTTTCGTTATTATCGACTAACAATGTACGTAAGAAATGAGTTCTTTCTAAACATTTTTGGTAGAAGTTTAAAACTCTCCCCCCCCCCCGTTAGTAGGCCGTTGATTACCGGGACGCCTCGTGAAAAGCCGCCGTTGGCTAGGTAGTGATGACCCGCGATCGACCGGATAAGCGAGTGGTTTCTTTTACGTACGCGTAAACACAAACGCCGGGACCGGTTTCCGTGCCGTGGCGTCTATCGCGCGAACATATTTGAACACGCGACGCGTATTCGACGTCCGTTACGAAAAGAACAACCCGCGGTTGGCGAACTCTGGTCTACTGGGAAGCCGTGAACATCATCGACAGTCTCGGTTCGTTTTACGAAACCGTTACCGAATCATTACATCCCACCTAGACCAGTTTGGCGATTTAACGTCATTCTCTAACTTATCGGGGGACGTCGGCGGTAATAATATTAATCGCGACAACGACGTGCCCTCGAGCGAGTCGCGAATAAACGAAGAAAACGTTGGAGGGACCGTCTTTTTTTTGTTTTACGTAAATACTTCCACGTACGTAACGAATAATTCCGTCGCGCGCGGACGTCGTTACGCGCGATATTGCGATATATTTTTTTTTTGATTTTCCGCCGGCCAGCCACCAACGGCGCTCTAGTTCTCGGCCCCGGTCAACGATGGACGCCGCCGCGTGTTCGGTCCAATGTTTCGAAAATTCGTTGCACTCGGAACAGCCGACGGTTTTACACCGCGATACGGTCTCGGTGGTTCGCTCCGAATTGAGAAAAGTCGTTTTTTGTTTTCGTAATAACGGGTTACCGTTGTTGTGTTCCGAACAGGGGCAGTTTCGCGCGAACCCGGAACACACACGCGGACGGTATTTGTTGTACGCGATTTTCTCGGGTAACTCCGAACGATTTTTGGTTTGGTCGCCATTTCGTTAATATTGGCTAAAAACGGAGAAATTCCGAAAATTCGAACGTAGACGGACGTTTATTTGGCGCCGTTCCGAGTTTTTCGCGATTAAAAAATAATTAAAACGAAACCGAAAACGAACAATCGCCGCCGGGAGACGACGCGGCCCAAGCGGAACATTCGGCCAAAGAGCGCTCGGTTTTATTATCATTTCGAATTCGGAAGCGGCGAGATTGTATTCGGCTTCAGGGCCGACGTTAGCGATTCGTCCGTCGTCAATATGAATATGATATCATCGTGTACATCGACGTTTTGGGATTTTGTAAAATACCGTGACGAATATCGTGAAACATTTACCGGCGATAGGGGGCGTCTTGGGGAGGGGAAGGATTTTCGTGTTGTTCTTAAGTTGATACTACGGGGGGGGGGGGGGGGAATCGAATCGCGGGTCGCGTCGTTTTGTTTCAATTCGTTATCGTCCTCCAGTCGTGTCGAGCGGTCCTATGAACAAATTTTTAAAAATGTCGCGCAACCGGCGCTGCCAACGTTTTCGTCGATTATGACGTCCACAGATATTGTAATTGTACGAACTAATACCGTAATTACATTTGGACGTGATTTCCTACAATAACGTATTTTTTATTTATATTATTTAATACACAATTTGTAATTATTATTTTACAATAAGCGTATGTGATGGAGATAATTTGGCTTGAAGGACAGGAGATAAGAAGCCACCCATTGGAGGCACTTAAGGGTAGGAGTTAAAACGTTAATAATAGAGGATGAGATTGAATACCAAGGAAGGGAGGGAAGTATACAAGTTTTAATGTAGCATGTCACGATACCAGGTACGTTTGAGCCGCCTTCTGGGGTCACCAGGAATAGGGGGTTGGTGGATAGTTCGGAAACCAAGGGATTGTAATGATTGAGAAATTTGGAGTGTAAGCGTTTGTAGTAGGTTTTTGCAACGTTTTGGACTGTTGGAATGGCTAGGTCTCTATGTAGAGTGTCGTTAGATACATAATATGGGGCTTTGGTTATTTGACGGAGACATTTTGATTGGAACATTTGGATTTTGTTTAGGTTTGACGGTTTAGCTGCACCCCATAGTTGAATACCATACGCCCAGATTGGTTTGAGTAGAAGTTTATATAAGAGAAGTTTGTTTTTTAAGTTTACGTGTTGTGACGTGAGTAGTAGGTAACGTAGAAGGCGGGAGCGGTTATTACGGGCGAGTCTTTTGATGTGGTATATGTGTTGCCCAAGTTAGTCGGCGGTCAAGATGTAGGCCTAGATAACGAACGTTTTGGGTGAATGGGAGAGGTACATTGTAGACGGGAGGGCAGACTATTTGTCCGAGTGTGAATGTACAATGGGTAGATTTCGCTTCATTGACTTTTATCCCCCAGTCTTTATACCAGGTTGATAATAGATTGATAACGTATTTAAAGACGATATTTTAATAATCGTTAGAACGACGCTTGAACGTCTCGGAATACCGACAATGTATTAATAAAATGTCAATAATAAACGTGTATAGCGCCCGAAATAGAGGCCGCATGTCCAAGTCCTCAGTAACACGATAACCACAGTATTAGCGCGTTGCGTTTATATAAAAAAGAATACAACGATTTTACACAGCCACGTAACAAAACAAAATATATACCACGCTAACGGGCACGAATGAACGCGCGCGTCCCATATTAAGCCTACAGACAAATATCGAAAACCGACGAACTCGATAAACTACGATTATTACGACCGGCATATAATAAAGAACCGCGAAGACAAAACGCGCCGATTTCGACGGCCATTCTAATACGAGCCGGGCCGGTACGTCGCGATAATCTAACCGGGCAATTCTCGTATATAAAGACAAGAATTACGGCCGTCGGTACAGTCGGTAGAACACCGGATGACCGTTCGTTTCCTCACGGGAACAGACAACTTTCGTCTTCAACAGAACGCGAGCGCACCCCAGCCACGGGTCACCAGGTAACACAAGTCGGTATTCCGAGGATCGATGGTTCAAAGTTCACTTCGTCGGCGTTTCCGCGTCTCGTTTTTAATTGTCGGTGAATTCGCGCAAACGAACTCACCGTCCCAACCATTTTCTCCGTTAATCATACACGTATTTCTTTTTCGCTTTTTAAGCTCGTTCAAATCGACAACATCGGACGGGTTAATGATTCGGTAATTAATAACGACGTTCCTAAATAATTCTCGAATTCACCATCCCAAACAACGCGTTAAAGTTAAACACATCCCCCTTCATTCATACCCAATACGGTATTTTATCCCTTTCCTTTTTTTTTTTGTTTTTCAGTTTTTACAGATACGTGACGCTTTAAATAAAATCGACGAAGGCTGCTGGAATATAACCGCGTGTACGGTCCACCGTGCACTCTGAAACGTCGAATTACTTTATTAATGTAACCCCCTCCCCCCCACCAAACTCGGCGTACATTTACAAAACGAACGAGAGAGCGCGAAAAACCGAATTTAAATATTCAATTTTAAGCGACGACAATTTTTTTCGTATTTCGTATAAAACGTACACAAAAACGGTTTTTGTTTTTTTCGAATTTTTCTTTTCTTTTCTTTTCGTTATTTTACTGTTGAGCGTAAACGCGGAGCGTTTCATATAAACTCGAAATCCTACGAGGGAGACAATTTAACGATAAACACGGGTTAAATTAATAATACAAATGTAAATGAGAAAACACGAATTTACGCGACTTTATTCACGCTAACGCTTCGGGAGCGTAATAAAAATTAAAATATAATTTACCACCTATAGTAGCGCGTGAGCCTCCTCGGCAATCGATTCTCGGTTACGTTGAACAAAAATGGTGACGATTTTCCGCCGAGCGAATAAAGGAATAAAAAAAAAGGAGCGTACAATAATTTCTAGGTACGAAGAGAACTTCCGTTATTTAATTAACGTAATGTATTCTAAAGCGACGGCGAGAAAATTGCAAAAACGATTTTGTTTCGAATATTTGTATAAAATCGTGCGCGAATACGAAGAAGTCCACGGCGTACGGACGGCAGTGGAAAAGCGCAATTTTTCTTATTATTACCATCGAGTACTCGCAAGTATAGAGGAAGTGTTTTACACGCGCGCGATTGCCGTAGTGGACGCAATTATTCGCGCGCCAGACGGAAAACGCGAGTTCTAAAAATAGTCTCCGTTCTCGACGTGATACGCGTATATTAGGGCGGAGAAATTTGTCGGGAATGTTAAAATTACGACGTTATTGTTCGATTCGCGCGGATAGTTCGTAGAATTTTTCTAGGCGCGTGGAACGTCAAGAATGATGAACGGGTGGGTACGCCAGAAAAAATTACCGGTTTTCTTATTACTTTTTTATATTATTATTTTAAATAAACGTTCCGTACACGGTAGTAAATTCTCTAAATATTTCTCGTTTTCGAGGTCGTATTAATTATATACATAAATCCGTCTATTCGTTTACTGTTAGAATTGACGGTGGCACTAGGCTTCGGTAAGTTTCATCAATATGTTGAAATCGTAACGACTTGGCGGTACGTTTCTAATTTAGTTTATAAACGGGAAACGGTTTTTTTTTTCCAAACATAACGGTAATCGTTTATAATAACGTCATCGCGGAAGAACACGCGAAACTCGTTCGTTCCGTAGTCATTCGTTTACCGACTGTTTCACGGACGAGTGTTGGGCAGTTGTTTCCTATCCTTTAATAGCGTTCGTAATTTCATCGAGAATCACGCGTGGTGCGGGGCGGGAATCGATCAAATTATTTCGCGCCGTTTCAAACGTTCGGAACGTAACCGACGAAATTTGTTCGGACAACGTCTTTGGAGACGGTTTGCCGAAATGTCATCGGCCGTACGATGTTTTCAAAGGCTTTAAAACGTCGCGTTCGTTGCTTTTTTTCCGCGTTACTTGGAACGACGTTTTATCGTCGTTGCGACCACGTAAAGGAGGAACACGTCGACGACTACGAGCAAACAAATCGTAACCTTTTTTGGGACAAGATCGCGATTCGCGTTCGGATAATTAAATGTATACATTTGTCGACGCTTTCGGGGATTAAATTATTATTATCGCCTTTTTCGGAAATACGAAACGGGAAATTCGGGAAGTGTGGACGGGGCGATTAAATCAAATATGATAACTACGGACTCCTCGGCGGAGGAGTCTATACCGGTTTTTAAATTCCTCGGCTTTGATAATTGAAAATTTATGGCGGTCGTTAGTCGGACGTTTTTCGACCATTACTAAAACGTTTTCGTACTTCTTTCAACACGCGGTATACGAACGACCCGAATTTTCTATACTTCTTCGTCCTATAATAGCGGGAAATAAAAACGCGCAAGTTTCACGATGAACGTTTTGGCTTTTTTTTTTTTTTTTTTGTTCGTTCAAGATTATCCGAGAGAAATCGATAAGCCGTTTTATTCGACATTTTATCTTCGGGAAAATTATATAACGTCTTCGCGTTTCCCTCGGCGCGAGACGTTTTTCTTTAGTGTATTCGCGATTTTTTTAAATTGTCCTTTAAACGTGACCTATCCATAATGTTATCGTCGTCCGAAGCGTCGAAAACATATTTGTCGGTGCATTATCGTCGGCGATTTTCAGCGCACGTTTCGGCACAGCCATCGCGTAAACGTGTCGAAATGCTTTGTGTCTCATTCGTAACGTACGTTTCCTACGCTGGTCGCTTTCGAACGTTCTTGTCATACGTCTAAGCGTTTTGTTAAAACAAAAAAGAAAGACCACGCGGAAACGGTCTTCGGATACCGGCTGCGCGCGATCACGTTTTCCGCGTGGTTCGGAAATCGTTTTTAGGGCACGAAAAATAATCGTGATTATCGAATTAAGCCGCCGCAGTTCGGTCGTCCGAATATTTATCGTCTTCGATATTAAATCTAAAATTCCGCGCGTAAAATCTCAACAGCGTTTACGATCGCGCGGCGCTGCACATGCCGAAGAAATCGACGCTTAGTGGTCGCACATACGCGATCGGCGACGCGCGACCGACGTCGGCGATACGTTCGGTAATCGAACGGCTTACACGGAAATCCTATTTATCCGGTTATAATTATCGACGAATTTATTCGGTTCGTTCTATCTCGCAACGTCGATTATCGTTATTATAGGTTCGATAGTAACGCGCGACGTACTTTAGGGACCGAATTTATTTTGTCGGCGGCTACGAGATGTGCCGGCCGCCCATCCCATCACCGAGGAACGGACAAACGTCCGACGAGAATGCGATGCGAAAATTCCGGGAAACCCGACGTAAGGAAACAACGGCGGTTTCCGGGGGTGGCTGGGGAACGGACCGAACAACGTTTTACGTTCCTTAGATACCGAAAACGATTTGTGGTTTCGAAATGGCGGCGTTATGAATGTCTACGACGAATATTCCCGTTCGCGTTATTCCTTACTGTCCCGTAATTCGTTAATTTCGATAAGAAACGCCAGTTTTAAAACTATCGACATTTGACGGGTACAAATCGTAATCGTCGTTATTCGCCGTCTTCAAACAATCGATCGTCGATAAATTTCTGTTTGTTTCACGCGACTCCTTCGACTTTATTACTAATTCTACGGCCGTCCGGGAATGCCGATCAAGACCGACATCGTTGATAACCGCGCGTACGCGTATGGTAGCGGGCGCAGTGTTACGGCCGAGGGTGGCCACTGTCGGGTGTCGATCTCGTCGGGTTAAGACCGTTATGTTGTAATCCGATAGATCGCAAAAAAATGATCACGCGAATATATTTATCCGGGCGAATACGTATTATCGGCGATAGAAATTCGTACACCTAATATTATCTATTTGCAAAAATAAAGAGAACCCTGAAGGGCCGTCGGATTCTTCGATCCGGTTGTTTCGAACGAAACGAAAATCGCCGAGCTCGTAAAAACACGTCCGACATTAGCGGCCGCCATTTAAAAAGTAAACAACGAATACAGCCGAAAACGTTATCATACGTCGGGGGCACGACACGATAAAAAAATAAAAAAAATATCGACAATCGGCCTATCCGAACCCGCGAAATTTAAACATTTGTCCGTCACTTTTCGAGCACACCTCGTGTACGTACGGGCCCGTTTTACATTCGATAAGTTTAATCGTTCGGCGTCGATCGTTCGCGCGCGTTCTATTCGATACCGTCGAATATAATTTTAATAAACGTGGGGGACGTTCCAAAACGCGACCGTCACTGTTCGTATACGCGGCCGGTATATAGGCGGCCACAAACGAACGAAATGATCGTACAAACGATTCGAGTCAGTTCGTTAACGGGTGTACACGTCGACCCGTTTGAGCGATTCGAGGCGTAAGTTATTCGTTTCAGTCCCGTCGTTATAGTCCTGGCGGCCGTATTTCCGCGTAGTACTCGGGCGGCCGTTAGTAAATATCGAACAACGAGACGACTCTACTCGCCGTCAGTTCGCTACGTGTCAGTTCGTAGCCGAAACGCTACCAAATTTTATTTATTACGCGTCCCGCTCGATTACGTACCGGCTTTGAATACGAATATGGCGGCGATTTGTAGGAATTTAAGCGCGCGGCTAACGTTGCCGACAGTCGAATTGGAATATTCGCCAACGAGCCCGTTCTGTTCGCCGGTTGAACGCGCGATCATTGTACGCAAACGGGCCGTGCCGAGCGAGCGGCGAATGCTTCGTGGCTCGCGTCGGATACGTCGCCGGCCGACAAATATTCTTTGACATTTTTACGTCCGTCAGTCTTCTGTTCGCTTTGTTTTCGGACGACCGGATCGGCCGCCGACAGCGACGATTTTATTAAAACTGCAACGACGCAGTTTGTTTACGATGTCACGTTTAGTCGAGTGTTCGCGTCCTGGCGAAATGAACACATCGAACGCGTAAGCATTGTAAAAGCTATACTTTTCTATATATACATTATAAAACGTCGTATAGAGGTACGGCTCTAGAGATTTTTCAAGTGCCGTTTTTCTTCTAAATATCGCGCGTACCGTGAGTCCGTATCGTCAGGAAAGTTTCCGTTTGCAATCTCTCGAGAAAAATAAACGCGAACCTTTTAAGTATCTATATATATGTACGCCACGGTTTCGGCGGTGTTTAAACCGTAATATAAAATATCTACGACGCGAACGCGCGGTATGGTCGTGGTAGACAGCATGGTGACCTCGACGGGACGAAACGACGTCAGTGTGAAGTGGACCGTTGCGCGGAACACGTTTTTTCGAAAATTGCGCGATACGCCGCCGTAACGATATATATATCTACGTTACGTTGTTGTTGTTTGGATCACCGTCGTACTCGAAATAAGCGCGAAACGGGTTTTTTCCTACGGGGAAAAAATCAATTTTCTAATTGAAAAAATCACAATATCGTCGCCAACTATTATTGCGCGCGCGTGTCAAGTTTTGCGAAGTAGATGCCCGTATTAAACCTGTACGACGGTTATGCTCGTCAAATACGATATTGTTTTTATTCTCTCCACTTCGTATTATATATTAAAGACGAATCAATGCGAATGGTTGTAACAGTTTGGCATACGCTATAGACATCCGGGCGCTATAAATAAATAAATATATATATATTACGTATAATACGAAAACGGTACGATTTAATTTCGTCACCGATAAATATATATTGTTCCTTTTAGGTTCGAACGGTGTAAACTCGTGTCGATATTGATACGAGTATGGTACGAATATTGGGCGGATTACTCTAGAAATAATCGACGTATTTTCACGGCTCGTGAAATGATTACGCTTGTCCACGGACCTTCGCGAGAATAACGCCGTTTTACGTGTTTACCGTCTTCAATATCCATCGAACGTCCCTAAACATTATAGTCACGTAGGTATTGTATCCAATCGATCGAAGTTATTGTTTGGTGTACATTAGTAGGTACGTTATGATGTGTACGTAGACTTCTTTAGTGAACGTTAGTCATACGAATCACGAATTCGGTCTAAGTATTCAATTATTACAGATTTTCGTAAATATTTGCCGATTTGAAATAAAACGCGCCATTTCAGCGGGATAATGCACGAAATCGTAAAAATCATCGTAGCTTTGTGTCGCGTGTACAATGTTATCGTTGATGGAATGTTAATTTAGAAAAATACGCTACGGCAAATTCACGTTGGTAAGTTATTGTCGAAACGTTTCTACAACAATTATCGAGAAGAATTATGTTAACGGGTGTTTTCCAATTTAAAATAACGACAATTCGTAATTTTTTCAGAAAATATCGCGTTACTAGAAAAAGACGTTTAAACCGTGACCCATATTTTCATCTTTATAATTCTACGAGACATATTTCGTTAGACATTTTTGAAATACAAAAATTACAAACATTCATTAAACGGTTCATTATTATTTCGTTAGTTTTCCCGTCCATTTTGTACGATGTCATTACGGCGGTTCGTTACGTTATTAACGTTAAAATAACGCGCTTATATAGATTACGAGTCGTTACACGAACAAGCGGAAAAAGTGGCGTTCACTTTAGACGGCGCGCCGGATAGATAATTCTAATACAGTCGCGCGCTATAGGTCAACTGGTTTGCTGGTATTGGCAGCGTCAAGAATACGTACCGGTATCGACGGCGATTTATTATTATTATTATTATTATGACGTCAACGGCAATAATACAACGTATCGAAAATTATTGAATACAATTTCGAGATGAAAAAAAACTTTAAAAAAATACGGACGCGAGTTAAAAAAAATAGCGTACGTTACATTTTAAAACGTTTAAATTATTTTACGTATTTCGTTCGATCAAACCAATATGTACCGACCGTATGCAAAAGCGTACGTTATTTTCGTGTTCCAATTTAATACGCGGTTTTCGTTAATAATAAAACAAAATCCGAATATTTCAAATTTCGGTTCGAATACGTCGTATTACGAATTATTTGCCTATAGTCGTTCGTTTTTTAAAGAGTATCCTATTTAAACATATTTCTCCCGTTACGGGCGATGTTTGTATTGGTATTTGGAAAATAACGTCGGAACGGTAAATACTCACTGTTAACGTTCGGATTACGATCGGTGTATATTGACGTGATTTAGCCCTAACGTAGTGTCAAACAAAGTTTCCATCTTTTATAGGCGACTTAATTATATCGCATAAAAAATATTACGAAGTCGAAATATTTACACGTTTCATAAGCGTACTCGGATATTTGTTAAAAAAAATTATTTCGAATATGCGTTCTAAAGAGATTTTTTTTCGAGTATTTAACCGCTTTTCAAAGTATTCTTAAAAGGTAACTAAGCTCTTTAAACGTATATTATTTACATAAATCACATTATCAAGAAACTTTCCGATTTTATGATATGCCGATACACCATTGACCGAATAAAACGAATACTGTTGAGTAAGTAGTACGTATTAAGAATTACAATTGTAAGTTGTATCAATATACCCGACGTTCAAAAAAACAACAATTATAGTATCATTGCCTAATAATTCGTTCGTACGTAATTTAACTATTTTATAATCAAAGTACAATTTTTCGTTAAGAATAAACGTTTGTGCTTTTTTCCTTCGCTAATGATGTCCGTAATCCAAAACGGCTAAAAAATATACAACGTGTGAAACGTTTTATGATTCAGTAACGTTAAACCGTCTTCGAATTTTGTTTATTATAACGTAATATTTATTTATTTTCAGACGCGTTTTACTCAACTTTATACGTGCGTTACTGCCTCGAACATTAGACAATCCACGGATTGCTCACTATAAAACTAAAAAACAAAACAAGGACTAAGAAGTAGTAGGATAATACGTACGTGGGAGTTTGTCCCGCACGGTTTGTATATAATATATATATATATGTATGTGTGCGCGTGTATAGCTCTAAATTTTTATTTATTAAATATATATACGTTTTTTTAAACGTATAAAAAATAAAGTATTAAACATTATCCCCTTGTTTAGAGTTTCAACTGGGCGACTTATATTTCGGGTTAGATATTAATATTAATTCTCGTTTATATTGGTCCGGTTGATAGTCGATTTTCAGTCGGTTTCCTCAAATACGACGTAATCAATAATAACGCGTTTTAATAATGTCTAGAAGTGGTGTTTAGCAATAGGGTATGTGGATTCACATAATGTAGTTAACCATTGTCGGTAATTAATTGTTTTGCGTTTAGAAAGAAATCAGTGTCACGCGTTAACGAGTTCGTACAACGACGACGAAAGTCGAGATGGCTTTGAAATTTTATCGTCTCGTTAAATATTTAGAGGCGAACTGTCGACGGCAGGAAAGTAACGGTGTTTACAAATATTAATCACGCATGTAAAATGTTCCGCACAATTCGGTTCTGTTCAATTTATATGTTTACGGACGTGTTTCAGTTATGCCGAAGTATGTGTATAATCGTACAAATTATTACTTATATAGGTATCTCGGTATATTCCATTACGTTTTGTATTGTGAATTATAATTTATAGAAACCGTACATATTTCATTAACAATTTGCCGCCGGAGAAAATATCGTAGAATTTGAATCAATCGAAAAAGTCGCGACTATTCGTGCGATTGAACGAACGAATAATTAATATGATACGCGTTATCGACGCGATATAAATCTCGAGATTACCGTTTACGACATGGTCAGGAATAATCGTAAGAATACACTTTCACGCGGTCTCTTATCGCGGTTTACGTAATAAATATGCCGAAAGCCCGAGCAAAACGTTACCCGCTTATTAATTAGACAGATATTATACGGTAACCGTGTAACGATATCTACAGATATCATAATTGTTAGAACTAATACCGTAATTGTGTTTCGACGTGATTTTCTTAAATAATGTATTTAAAAGACGATATTTTAATAAACGTTAAAACGACGCTTGAACTTCTCGGAATACCGACAATATATTAATAAAATATCAATAATAATCGTACATAGCGCCCAAAATAGAGGCCGATTGTCTAAGTCTCAATAACACGATAACCACAGTATTACCGCGTTGCGTTTATATAAAAAGGAATACAACGATTACACAGCCTACATAACGAAAAATATATAACGGGCACGTATCGAATGAACACGTGCCTCTTACTAAGTGAACAGACAAATATCGATAAACAACGAGCCCAACAGACTACGATTATTACGATCGACATACAAAGAAACGCAAGACGAAACATGCCAATTTCGATGACCTTTAAATATAAGACGGCCGCTACGTGGCAGTAATCTGGCCGAACGACTCGGTTATAAAACACAGAAATTACGCCCTACCGCCGACCAGTCAGTAGACGGTCCGTCAGTCATTACACCGTCTATCTGTCGGTAGTGCACCGGCTCTTGGTACAGCGAGTCGGCGAAACATCGGATGACGTTTGCCTCCTCACGGGGACAGACAATTCTGGTCTTCAACAGAATGTGAGCGCACTCCAGCCACGAGCCATCAGATAGCAGAAGTCGGTATTCCGAGGGCCGTTCTTTTTGCCAGGATTTCTACGTCTCGACTCGTTTTTATTGTCGGTGGTTTTAAAATATACGTTCATTACATTTAAAAAAAATGTTCACCTTTTAATAACAATAATAATAAAAAACGTTATATTAAGAGGAAAACGTCCAGTTCGTTTAATATTCGAACAGTTAAATCAAGAGTGTACAATTACGATTAATAATTTTTACACATTCGTAGACGAATCACAAATTTGCTTTACTTTCGGTTGAAAATTCTCAAAATCGCGAGTTTAACGGAATTCGTTAAATAGAATTTGAAAATATTAAATCGTCGTTCACGTGTACAACGGAATGGAATAACGATTAAAAACGTATTTACGAATTATTAATATACTTATTTAACTCTAATATATAGTTTTTATTTAAAGAATTTCGCGAGTTTTTAAGTTCGTTACTAGTTATTCCTTGAAATAAAACTACCTTAATCCGAATAATAATAATACAGAAATTATAATTGATCGTTATAATTTAAAAATGATAACGCGGTGGTTAAAGGTAATACACAGTAAAGAATAAAGGTAATAATTATATTTTTTTGAACATTTTTCCCTATTGTGAACAAATTATATACGGTTGATCGACTTAATATTGTGTTTTTAAGCAATAACTATATGAGATACTGGAAATTGTGTCTGCACAGCTCGTCGGATAAGCAATAATTCTGATACAGTCACGCGTTCGTACATTTATTAATGTAGCCACGGAGCAATATATTATTATTATGAACATTTAATATACATTGTATACGTAATTATTAAAACATTTATAGTTACCTATCCGGAGAGAAACGAAAAAATATCCGTAATATTTTATAATTGATATTCCCTATTCCATTCACGAACATAACGCGTAATAATAACAATCATAATAAATTCCAGTTTTCAAAATAAAACCGCAGTTTGTCTACTGAAAGCGCGATTATATTTTTAATAAATAAATAACTAGAAACCTGTGGATTGTATCGGGCGCTTATTAATTATTTCAATAATGATCCGTTGTTATAGACGAGGATTATTTTGAGTACGTATTTATGATATCGTTTAAACATAATATAACACGACTAAAAATGGTCGTAATAGAAACCAACGTTTAATTAATGCGGAATTTGAAGTTTTATCGTAATGAATACAAATTTGTCCTTATAAATTTGAATTATTTAACAAGTTGAAATAAAATTTGCATAAAAAATGAACAACAAGAATCATTTATGAGTATAAAAATGAAAATTATAACGCTGCGATAAAAATTGTGTAATCACGCAAGCGACGATATTCTTTTAAAGTATTCAGAATACTAATATAATAGTATCTAACGTTAATTTGTGATACTAAAATATACAATTTAAAACGTATTTAGTCTTTAGTCAGTTTAAAAAGTGTAGAGTTTTTAAACTCTAAAGTTTAACTTAAGATAACTCTTAGAGTTATCGTGTTTAATTGTCGAATATAATAGATAGTTTATATGCGACTATTTATAAAGATATTTGTCGACTATACGTCAATGGTTAGAATTTAAAATCGTTTGCGATGCAACAAAATCAATTTAACGTACTTTAATTTTAATAACAAAATCGTTTCTAAAATTTTTGAAAACCTTCGTAATTTAAATGGACGAAAATAATACCACTGTATTTTGTCGACGTATAACAAGCATATTGGTTATATTTTCCAGTTATTTCGGAAATTTAACTTAATAATTATTCGTAATGACGTTAATGACGTTGTTTATTTATTATTCGCATTTATGGGATTATCCACTTTGACGGTAATGTATACAATGTTAATTAATTTTTCTTGAGATTAATTAAATTTTTATATTATACGTTTTTTGTAATATACATAAATAACTTTCTATATAATATATATGTATTTGGGGTTCCCATACGAATTTATATTATATTTTTAAGTCTATTATATTTTTAAATAAAATATTTAGTCGATAATTGTTACGAATGTATAAAAATATATAACGATAAATAATTTTTTCGAATGACTTATGAATTAATGAATAGGAAGAAAAATGTTTTGGTTAATTAACGTAATCATTCTGAAATAACTACCGACGTAATATATGTCGTGTGATACATATTTAACGTTTAACGGGAATTGAGTATTAAACGTACGGATTAAAAACGTATAGAATTCGAGGATAAACGTACAATTTTACCGGTATACGTGTTACGTAATGTGTGGTATTAAAAAAACTTTTTAATTTTCTAAGAAAATCCGGTTATCCATTCAAATCGACATACGATGTTGTAGGATTTTATAAGATCAAAGTTTATAGGTATTTATAGGTATTAAAAATAAATTTAATAACCATCACCTCTGCCCGTCAAAAATATTCTGGTAAGTGTAAAGGCGAAAATTGATTAGTAATAATTTATAACTCGAACAAGATGGGTCGAAATACGAGTATACGATTTTTAAATAATTATTCCGTTACGTTGTCCGTAGCCTAAACGGTATACGTTATAAATTACGAATAAATTAAAACGGTTATTCGTTTATCGTTTATTCCGTTAATATTATTCGTTTGCGTTATTTTTAAGATTTTATGTATAGTTTTTTCGCTTTTCATAATTATTTCGCGTTATGTATAAAAAAATTTACGATTTAGAAATGTGCTGGGATTTAATTCGTTATGTGTATTCGTATAAAGTGTACGAAGAAAATTATTCGTAGCGTAAAACACGTCCAACCAGTTCGACTATAATAATTGTCTCGGAATCGTGACGAATACATTGATTGGGAAATTAAGCCTTTTTTTTGAACGGGAAATCGTAGAAAATCGATAAGAAGCGTTCATTGTAAAAATCGTTGGCTGCACCGAAGGGCTTCCGCGATTTCATATGCTTGCCAACGACATTATTCGGAGTGCGCCTTTTATAGTAGCGTGTTATTATTATTATTACCGTTATATAATATAGGGTCGGTTAAAACGTATAATCGATTTATATTAGCCAAAAAACGCTTTTGGAAAATGTTGATATTTTCGATTACGCTACTAACACAATACTAATAAATCAATGGGAACAATTAAAAAAAAAACTAACATTCGGTAACTATTACATATGGTATAGATAATTTAGTGATTTACTCGTATTACAAAAATGTATAGATCATTATTATATTCGACCGACTATTTTTATTATAACGTCGTAAAATATTAACGTATTTCGTAACGTTTATATATGGATCGATTATTTTATTGAAATAATTGTGATTTATTAACGGTATTATTGTAAAATATGAGTGTTTTCATAGGAATCGATAAGAATGGAGAAGCTTCGGTCTGGTTTCCCAAGTACGTTCACAACAAATTCCTTCAGCACGATCATAAATTTAACCGAAATTGAATCACAGTCATTTGATACTAGTACAATGATTGACAATTTTAACATACAAAAGACGACGATATAAATACTGAGATAAATTTGTTAGTTGTAATATAAAATAGGTTTTTGCTGTATATATATGTGTAAGTTCTGAGTCCCTAGATTACGTAAAATACGTCTAAAATGTAACGGCACAGGAACAAAAAGAATTTCGTTTGAACAGATTTGCTTTTTATTAAATAACCAACAAATCGAATTTTTCGTATTCCGGCAATAGATTTCTATGGTCATAGTAAATAAATTGACGGTTAATACAAAATCCGTTTTTCACCGAGATTTTTATGTTTGTATAGTATACGTTAAATAGGAAAAAATAGAAATCATAAATTCGGCTCGTGATAAGTATAAGAGTACGTTAGTTTAACGCCAATAAATTGTTGAAAATGAGTGACGTGTAGAAATGAACGTGAAATCACGATTATGTTTTTGTGTTAAATTAATTAATAGTAATTGAATGGAGTTTATCGTCTATGTGTATATAATCTATTAATAATAAGCGATGTATACGAGTTTAGTTTGTAAAGACAATCTTGCGTAATAACGAGAATATTGTTAATTCTCTGTTGGTCGATTAAATACTATAGACGTTTTGTACGCATATAAAGACTAACAATACGCTTAAATTTCGGGATATTTCTATAATTCATTAATAAATCGAAGCAAAGGTTAGAAAGTAAACAAATAAAACATAAACATCGCGACGTGAAATAAATCGAAAGTAACGAGTTTACTAACGTTACCGATACGATTTGACGGTCGAAAAATATAAATAATAATAAAAAAATATCGTACGAGCATAATTCCGCGGTGGTCATTCGGCGGGTGCTTCCGTCGCGTCTTTTTCGCGGTATATATGACGTTACGGGAAATTAGTACTGAACAATAATAAAGTAATTTTTTATCGCGAACGACATTCAAAGACTGAATGCTGCGGACAAAACCTCGAAAAACACGTTAGTTGTTCAACGTTTTATCGTATAATAATATAATAACGGAATATTGGTAAACGGAAATTTCGAATTCGTGTTTTATACGAAACTTTTAATTATTACCGATTCAATTGTAGAGAAAATAAATATTACGTTATCGTACGTACATCGTAACGATATGCGCGTATATTATCAATGTACACGCTTTTAAGGTCATTTTCGTTGGATATTTTATAAAATAAAATCACGAAAAACACTCGCACGAATGGTGACATCTGCGAAAATACATAACCATTAATCACGATTCAACTTCGGGTTTTCTTCTGTTCAAACGACACCGATCGGACGCCATAATAACGCAATAATCGAAATTTATAGAAATACGCACCACTCGAAAACAACGCCGAACAACTGGTGAACGTACATCGAAATGAATAAATATATTCGCGCCATAAATAAATGTATCTACAGTATTACTGGCGTGGTCCAACGATAATGTTATCGTTCGAAATGCGCTGTAAAATGTAATGGCCAAACGTATAAGAACGTATTAAATATTTCCTAAGGAAAACGCCGGAGATACCAAAGACTTGTTGACGTCAATTGTTATTCGGCGGTCTTCCGAGTGTCGCCGATGGTACGGCGACGACTCGTTTAATAAAAACGACGACCCATTTCGAAAGTTCAGAAAGTCGTTTGATATCCTCGGAATAGCGAAAATGTTCGGTCAACCCCGACTTGGCATGGCCAAAGAGTAACCGATAATCAAACGTAATCGTTTAAGTGTCGTCGACACATCGGACCAATCACAATAGATAATCGTTTACATACGGAGAGGTTGAATTTGAAAGGGGAATTTCGACGACTCTGACCTAGGCGCCACATTCGTTCAAGAACTAAGAGTGCGGCCGCCCGTTCACGACTGAAAGACCCGTTTCCAGCTTTAATATCGCGATAAGCGTAGAATTCATTTTTTCCCGCTAAGTCGTCGTGTTCGATTCTTTCGTGTTGATTTTGTCATCGACTTGGTCAGTTACGAGGACGTCGCGTTTAATATTTTTTTAAACTCTCATCTTTCGTCTTGTCTACAATTTATACCGCCATACGGTCGCGTTTGCTTCATGGGTCAGCCGCCCTTACGGATAAGAGATATTTTAATTAAAATTCTTTTGGTTATTACTAAATATATGCATACAGTAAAAATTCAAAATTGTTTAATCATATTCCACATTTTTTTTTAATCAGGGTGTTATATATGAAAATATGCCAAATATTTAAATTTTAAATATATAGAGGAATACGTTTTACGAAAGTTGTTTTACCAAACGGTTAAAACATTGTTTGTTTTTTTAACACAAATCGACGAATTAACATATAATACATATATTTATATAAATAGTTATCGAATAGTAATAAAAAATACGGTTTTTAAATGCAATGTAAAAATCCACGAAATATTTAAAACGATATATATGGAGTTCTAAGGTCCAAATATAACCACCGTTATAGGTATCCATATAAGTAATGTTATTGTTATTAGATTATATTATTCTATAAGAGTTAAAAATGGTAAAATTACTTATTGAAACCAATTAGGTATTTGAAAAACAAAAATTTAATCTATTATTTTGTAACAATTAATTTGTTAATAAGGATATAGGCAAATTAGTATGATCACGAAGTGAACTTTTATGTTGTGCATAACGTTTATTATATATATGCTTAAGTTACGTTCGTTTTCATTTTTTCGAAATGTGATAATAATACGACCATAAAATGTGTATAATTTGTATATGTTAAAATTGACTACTAATCGTTTAAAAATAATAAATAATAGGTATTCAATTATTTTGCACACTACTTAAGTGTAATGAAACGATTCAATATAACGAATATATTGTCTTCATTATTTATAATTCGCGCGTGTATATCTTTAAATTGATATTTATTATATGTTCGTTTATAGAAATTTCCAAAAAAAGATTTCTGTATAAATTATAATAATTTTTTTTTAATATTCCTCATCTACAACGAAGGAATATTATGTTTATGCTTTTCATTACAGTAGTGACAGTTATTCGACTTCCGAGTATTTGAGAGTAGTGAAATCTGTAAATTATAAAATACCCTCAGAACGGTGCACGTAATAATAAAAGACTTTTGTTTGATGTTAGAGTATTAGTGCGAGTCTGTGTATCGCGTTGAGTGTAAACACTTTTATTTAGTTCAATTTATTTTTTAATAGCGCGAGAAAGTTATACTTAAACGTATTGTTCAATATTTAGTAAAATAATTTGATCGAACAATTACAATTAGTGAAACTAAAGTTCATTAATAAAATAAACGAATTTACTAACAAACCGAAATAATAATATTCGTTTTCAATAAGTTGTGTTCAATTATAGATTTGATTGGTTTTGTGTAGTTTTCATTGACCGTGAAAAGTCGTTTCGTAAACTACAGTCCACATTTTCATTTAAAGAGCTATTATAATAATATTAGACACATCTGATTAATCGAGCGTATAAAATGAGAAGTTACTACGGTCGTCGAATACGTTTTTATAATTCGTTAATATAAACTTCACGAGACGTAACGTGGTCACGAAATACAGACGAGAAACCCGATTGTAATAAATCAATATCTAGATGAATACGTTTTACTTTTTTCAAAATGTATTAATTTACCTAAAATCTCAAAAGTTTGAAAAACATAAACATTTTTGAAATATCTACTTCTATTAATACATAACTTACATTATATATACCACAAAATAATATTCGGGATACGCTTTTTCTCAACTATTTCGGTATTCCCAAGGTTTTTTACCCGTAAAATAAAAATAAGTTACACTTCTTAGTTATCATCTAAGTACGTCTAAATGATACGACTACAAATGGTATTTAAAGAATAACGTTTGAAACACTATAAACGACGTTTTATTATTAATCTTATTTTATCGATACGTACTAACAATTGGAAAAAAATCGTATTACATTTTTCACGCGTAAACGTGCAGACGAAAATATAAATTTTATGTAGAAATTACGCTCTCGCCTATTGTTGAATATACGGTTAAAATTGTATCGAAAATTATAACAGAGTATTCGGATATGGTCGGTAAAAGGTTTTACACATTATATTCGTGCTACATCCGATGGCTGAGGCGTAATATTATAATGCGGAACGAGTCGAGAGTGGGGAGTTTAAACGAATGCGAAGCGAAATTGCGTGTACGAAATAAAAATATTCGATTACAAGAAACAAAAGAAAAAAAAAACGAAAAAAATACCAATGCCGAATGGAGGAGAATCTAGCAAACCATCTATTGGCCGAACCCAAATGAAAATACGTGTAGCACCGCCTATAGTCTATAGTTCAGCATACGATGACGTGTTGATACGAAAGTGTATGGTATAAAACTAGTGTTTAAATCACCTCATTAAGTCGGAGTTCGTAACTTTTTTCGTACACGTACGCGAATAACGTGCACGTTTGTGTGAAAGTATAACAATGGTGTTTAAGGAGCATCGTAACCCGAAACCACGAGCGTGCTGCTGTTCGCTTTTCCTGTACAGATGATGATTGAAGACTATAGCGACGTTACGGGTAAAAACTACGCGTATAATTTGAAGTAATAGAACGAGTAGAAATCGGAGTAGGCGTTAAAAGACATCGTTTCACGCCGCCGAAGGTTACACATTTCGTTTTATTCGCCGCGTGTACATCGAAATTCGCAATGACCAATCTAAGTCCGTGGCCGCCCTTTGCCGTTCTATTATACTACCGAACCGTTCCCTCTTCGTACTCGTCCCTTCCCCCTCCCATCCGCCGGTACCGCGTGATTTATGGTTACGACACATTTGTCAGCGGCAGTAGCGCTCGGGCACGTGCTCTTTGAGCCAAGTCTTCCGACACTATTCGGGCACGTCGGCGCCGCCCAGGATGGTTTCTGCCCGGAAGAATTTAGAGGCCCGGCGTGCCTGTGTTCTGTCCGCCGTGGGCGTCGTGATAGAGCGAGTTCGAAACTCGAAAGGGTGCCAGTGAAAGGGACGAGTGTTGCGCGGAGACGAATTACGCATACCGACGGAGGACAACGTGGCCACGCGTGTCAGTTATGGTTACCGCTTACCGCACGTTTGGTCAAAACGCTAACGTTATTACGTTGGATGGGACGCAAAGCCATTGTTTTCGCAACAAACCCATAATCGTTATTTTCCCCGTGGTGACGCGGTGAACTCCGACGGCAAATTCGTGGGAAAATAAGAAATTTATGCGGTGTAGCGTTACCGCGTGGTCGTTTTAACAACGCCAACGCGCACCGACGTAGACTGATATTTATCGATATTATTTATTTTTGCGTTTTATGTCGAGTTTTATCCGTACCGCAATTTCTATTTAAATTTCGAAATAGTTTTCTTAAAATTTCTAAATAAATATATCGATTACGGAAACTAAAGCTCATTATTTGTAAGCACGCGATAAGGTTTTTCTCGTACAAATTTCGAAATGTCCGTAAAACAACGGACTACTATATACGTTCAATTGTTTCTTGTTCGTCAGTGTACTAATTGAAAACTATCAAGCCGGGTAATGTACGAAGTTAAAAATATCGCCGTAAGTAGTGTATTGTATTCTCGAGATCGCGATTAGATATTTTTGGAAATTTGGGAGGGGTAATACGACAGTTATACGTTATGAATATTTATGTCGTAAGGTTGGTGTGGTGTAGTTCGTGTCAAGAAACCTAAAGTACATTTTTCTAACAATAAAAGCCGTTTAAATGACGTCGAAATACGAGCACGTTATAAGAAATTCCGAAATCGTAACTCGTAAATAATTCGTAGATTATCGTAATTGTATGTCACGGATGGTCGTGTATTCCGGCAGTGGACTTTTGGACGAGCTACAGTCGTCAGGTTTGTTCGAGATGAGTAGCACGGGTACCCGTCGCACAACATTTTATTAGGGGCCGTGCACGGCGGCTTCAACGCGAACGGCGGTATCGGGTCGAACGCGAAGGAAATGAAAACAGTTCTAGAGTTACGGCGAGTTCAAACCGATAACGAGAAAAATCATCTCGGATTCTTTCGGGTTCCGAAGTGGAAATTACGTGTGCGAATTCCCTAAGATGTTGCCTGGGCGGCGGGACGACGGAGTAATTGCGTCGGCGTAGGAAAAAAACCGAAACGTCGGGGAAAATAATAAAAAGGAACCGTCGAATTACGTTCGCGGAAAAATCGAAGCGTAAACTTTCCCCGTAATCGTATCGAATTCTCAGATTTTACAAATTCTGAGCGGCCCTTTTTGTGTATGTACACGTTTAATACGTACGCGACGGCCCGCTGCGGCTGAATACGCCGTTTTCGAGAAATTGGTATTACTGTCACCTGCTATACCGCACGTAAACGACAACAACGATAACGAAATGTGTAAGTTTTGGACGCGGAAAATGTCGGGAACCTATAGAGGGACAGTACTCACATAGAGAACGGGTGGAAAACGCGGAAAACAATGGCGGTCGTTAGAAAACGTCGTGGCCGGGTGAAATATTCGCCGGAAAGGGAAGACGTCGTGATATCGTTTTCCATCGGATATGGGCGAGACTGCGGCGCGACTGGAGCTGATATATCGTAAAAGGGAAGAAAAGAGAAACGACCGCGATACGGTCACGAATGGGTACGCGGTATCGCGCCAAATTCGGACGTACGGAAACGCGAAAGGAAATAATTGACGCGACTCTCCCGTCGCCGATAATTTCCGAATTACGGCGCGGGGAAAACGACGCGCGCCGGCGACATACCGAAATGACCGATGTTCCGTACGTAGCACCGCGGAGGTCCGACGAAAACGCGGTAAGTTTTGTGGCGTTCGACGTTTTGAAGTTTTTAGTTTTTTTTTGTTTTTATAACAACTACCGGAACCTTGCGCTACGGTTATGTTGCGTAATATTTAATATATTCTTTAATTTTCTTTACGACTTATTTATCCGGAAAGTCGAATATCGCCCCATTTAACGAATTAATTTAAAAAAAAGGCACGTCGGCGATTAGTCGCTCGTATCGTTTGGCTGGCCATCCGGTTACATTCAATCAATTGTTAATCGCTTCTGGATAACGTCGATTTACTCGAAAGAATACAAAGTTATAAAATTATTCGAATACAACAAAGGTTTATTGGATTTGTTGGCCCTTTGTGGGATACGTGAATCATTATTTGCAAAACGAGGCGCTCGTACTTTTGATGTTAAAACTTACGCCGCGTTAAAAATACGACACCCGTAACACGACGAAAAAAACGCCATCTCCAATGTGTTAATAGTGAGTCGTCAGGTCTAAAAACACAAAATGATCTCCTAGGTAAAATAACGCGCCGCGAAATATAAGATAGAAAGTACGAACAGAAAAATGAATTTTCGTTATTATTATCTTAAATTAGGGGATCAAAAATTGTAATAAATCGTCGATGGTTTCTTATACCGTTTCGCGCGTAAATATTTAAAAGTGTTCAATTACAATTACGAATGAACTGATTAAAGTAATAGTCGAAATTAAACGAACGAAGAAAACAGCAATAAATCCGAACGTCAGAAGATAACATCGGACGAGGATATTCGTTCGCTAAGAACGATATCAGATTATAAATTAAATCGAAAGCTACGATTAAAAAAAAAGGCCTAGCATCGGCTTAATTTTGTAAACAAAAAATAATAGCCGCGTCATGTAACGGACGTAAAATGGAAAACTTTACGCTAAATATACATAAACTATTGTTGATGTCACCTGTATCACGAAAACCGTGATTAACAAATCGGCATAAGAGTTCTCCGATTCCGTTTATAAAAAGACAAAATGAAAAATAAATATCAGTTTAATTAACGGCGCGCTGTTCGGAAAACAATAATAATAAAAAACAAATAATAAAAGTATAAACACTCTTTTTTTATTAATTAAAATACGTCGGCGGAAATAGCCACTAGTAAATACTGTTATGGACGTCTCCACAACGAAAATTATGTAAAGAAAATAGACAACAAATAGTTGAATTAACACACACTATATTTATTAAACATTCACTGCGAAACAGAATTAATTATGTCTTATACTGAATATTACGGAAGGTCTGACCGATGCTGTGACAAACACCACACACTCGATACACTGCAAATATCATATTGACTCGATTTTCTGGGACGAGGCACTATCGAGAATTCCTAAAGATTTCTGGATACTGATTTTACTGATTTCTTGGTACAGCGGATTGTTTGTACATAATGCCCGATAGTGTCTCGTCTTACAATCATTTCTATATAATAAGATATAATTATAATAATTTGTATATAATAATGTTCATAACAATACAATTACATATTACACTGTAAACAAAAATAAAAGAAATGTTACGTAAAATAAAATACAAATTAGGTTGGTCGTTTCGTATCATAGATGACTATAAAGATTGGTTGTTGTTAAAAACGAAATTAGATTAATACAGGTTTGGCGATCTGGTCCAGTGTCTGGCAAACCTGTGTCAGGAATATAGAGTTCCATGCGTTTTTCTTCGTACGTGCGGCATTCAGTTATTATATATGGCCCAATGAGTTTTACGCCACATGTTTCGCACAATGGGGATTCTCCCTTGGTCATCAATAAGCCGTGTGTTAAAACCGTGTGTTAGACCGAAGTCTTAAAACACAATTAAATTCCGACATACAATAGTATTTCACGATAATCGGTGTACATTTTGCTTTACCGGCGTACCGGTCCCGATAACACGTTCCGGTTAAAAAAATATTGTGGTTCGTATTTATCGTTTATACGATATATATATATATATATATATATATGTGTGTGTACGTGACAACGCGACACATAAATGTTGACGAATTTCGATACAGATAAATGTACGTAAGCCGCATCCTCGACAATTATTTAAACTTCCTAACAATAATGCACCGGCTCCCGAACTTTTTTATTCTACGCTTCATCCTTGTAAATGTTTGAAAATTTCACGGCTGTGCCCTCCTCTTAAATTAGAGTCGTTCGAATTAAACTACGTACCTGTTGATATTAGATTTCCTGCGGATTGGTCAACCGTTATAAAATACTCGTATATTCGTTATCGACTGGCTACCGTCCGAAAAATAATTTAATATTTTCAATTTTATCGATTATAAAATGGCGTAATTATTTTAACGACAATTATCCCGTTATTTCATCAAAGTTATATTCCTCCCCCCTGTGCAGTATATAAATTAATTTGGAAACCACTGCGACAATGCCACTACAAGAATATCTGAATTAAAATCAATCACGACCGTACGAACACAAGTCGGAGAATATTTCGGTTTGCAACAAATTATCGATTGGTATGACCCAACGAATAAACGTGATATTTACAAACACCCAAGGGACGCAATTTATACTTAATTCGGGGATCTAAAATAATATTGTACAATCAAAGAAGACCATGGTTATCACGAGGTCTCTTTTCATATTGCTATTTTTGGAAACGGTGACACCGAACAGGTAAAACAATCAATTAAACAATCCAATTCTTCAACAAGTTTACATATATATAACTATTATAAAAATAACTCGGACCGATTCCAGAATATTAAGATAACGGAATATGGAACAATACATTTAAAAGACTAATAATTTTTTCAAACCAGAAAAACGAACTAAACCCCTTTTATTAGGAATTCATTTTGGATTTATAATTTTAAGTCAACAATCATTAGCATTTCCGTAGCAGTCGCGTCACAATATAATCGTCACTTATCAGAAAACGACGGACTGAAAACATCACGAAACATTAAGGATATAAAATAAACAAATCACGTAATATATTCACCTCGATACCGTGTGAATTCGATTAGTAATAATATTAGTACGTTAATTATAATTTCCGAATAATTTACTTAACGCCACGTTTCATATTTTGTACGAACAAATGTGTAACCGGTAACGCATTGACGTATAATATGCTCGAATTTTCAACGAAAACAAATTATGTTTATTTTTACGCATTAATCATAGAACTCTCGGTTGAACTCGATAACTAAAAGACGCCATTTTTCGGGGCAGAAAATGAACGAAATACGCCACATAGTTATTATCTTATAACGAATTCCCAGTAAATATAATTAAAATGCGAATTAATTAAAACGAACGACGTTTTTCACTAATAAATCCCGTCGTAATATTAAAAGTCTGGTAACCGTGTAACGTTATACCAACAATTACAGCATTTATAGACAATCGTATAATTTTCATATGAAACGATTTATCCTGTACAAAATTTACTCTATACCTATACGTATTGATAATGTTTTTATAGACTCACGAGTACATACATAGCAATACGCGTAGATATAGGCACTAAACGAGTTTATAATTAAAAAAAGAAAATGTAAACATTTAAACAACGTTAAAAATTATAAAACGCAATCAGTTTTATACACCAAAGGTCTAATAGTATATATATATAAAACTCAAAAACCCAAATACAAATTTCCTAAGTGTAAAATTAACATTTATCGAACAATAGAAACCCGTCGGCTCTTTATAGTCGTAAGTGTCCTAAACGGATTGTAAAATGCGCAAAACACGACTATAATACGCGTGCTATCAAATTATGTTATTTGATCCGTTAATTTTTATTTGTTTTTAGGTAAACGAATTTTAACACTTATTCAACGTTAAATTTATAAAATATTACGATATACGTGTTACCGGCTAATAAAAAATAAAACGGAGTTTTTCCGATTAAATTGTCGTCGTTTAATTTTGTTCGGAATATTACGTTAAGTCAACGCTACACTGTAAAGTACACGTTGAATCTTAATTAAGTTTTTAATTTTACAAAATATAATTACCATTTAGATTTTAAATATTGTCGTCGTTATGTTTTTATCTTTGTCTTTGTATTTTTGTCGTAAGGTATAGAATAGAAAATTAAAATATCATATATTCGTGTAAAATAGTCAATCCTCCTCAGCGGACTGAAAAAAATAATATTCTTAATTTTGATTTTTATCGCCTTTACGCAATTTATTTCAAAATTAGGCACTTTTATATTAAATCGACGTATAAAAAATATATAAAATAAATGATCGTTAAAGATTAAATTAAATATATCTAAGAGAAATAGAGAAGAAAAAAATTACGTCGAAAATAAAAGTAAACTCAACACCTATTCGGAACAAGATAGTTTGATCGACCAGCAGAATGACGTAAAAAGAAAATATTTCTAAAACAATTTACTACCAAAAAAAGAAACAAATTCATATACGTATTATTTTTGTTTTTCACGAACTAATTTTTTTTTTCGAAAATTACTTGTAATATAAAAACCGATAAAATATAATATTAAACAACCTACTTGATGTTTGTCATAATAATTTCGGATTACGTACAATACGATATTAAAAAATGTAACGTAGAAACTTAAAGTTCACTAGTTTACATGAAAAATGGGTAGGCCGAAAACACATTCCGTTAAAATTGTCATATAAAGGAATTCGAAGAATTTTACATTCACATAGTTTGAATCAACTATCGAAATTTGTTTTTGAACACAAAAAGGTAACTTTCAGTTTCATCGAGAAGTGGATGTTTCCTTTATTAGTTTAATATACCTGGGTCATGATAAGTTCAAAAATTACAAAAAGTTATTATTTACGTTTTTAATGTATTGCGTCATGGAAATACCTACTATTCAAATATTAAAAATTACGTTTTCGTAAAACTATAGTCAACGTACGCCGTGTTTTTTATTTATGTTAAACACCGAACGTATTAATTATTACGTACACTTTATTACTTTGTTTATTTTTGTTCTCAATGAAACGTTTTTTTTTTGTAAATTACGTTTTTTACATTATTTATACTCGAGGTTCCGTACAATATACGGTACCGGAATACGTTTAAACACTGCTCCATTACGTCTTTTTGACTGTTTTTAAGTTTTAAATCGTTATTCTTCGCAAAAGTTTCATTATTTTTTCACTTAACCGTCAGTAAAAAATGTAAGCAAGTCACAAAACCGTCATTCAATATTACGTCCTATACACTAACGTTCAAAATATGAAATTAACGAACGGATTATATTACACATTTTGGAGTATAACGATATATTTCGCAATATTGTTTTTGTCCTATACGTTTCCAATAGTTAATTCTTACTATTTCGATAGAAATATTTGTAAAGAATATTCGTTATTTATTTATTATATTGTTCGACCGAAAAGTAAGGAGTATTTTTTACTACGACGAATTTAAACTACGGTTTACGCTATTGGTTATAAATTCATTTGATCGTAAATATTTGAAGTTGAATTCATATTTTCGTCTGCAGTTTATATTTAACTATTTTAATATTATTATTTTATTTATACTATTTATAGTATACAAAAAATATCGCAACTCGGAAAAAAAATTTGTTCTAATTTTCAATTTTCTTTCAACTTCACTCAATGAGTTATGGAATATTGCGAGAAAATTCAAAAACTGCATAAATCAAATTGCTCAGGCCACCAACGTGCCCTCTAAATTTGAAGTATCCTTTGAAATATCTGACATTTTTGATTCACAAAATTATATATCTGCTCATTTTTGTCACGCCTTTCAGTAAACAACAATTATCATTCGCAATCTTGTCTTGTAAGTCCTTCTCTGCGGGCTTAGATAACATCTCCCCCCCTCTCTTGTTGTGTCATCTTCCAGATAAAGCCTTGGATACTCTCCTGATAATTCTTAATAATTTGTGGATTAATAAGGTAATTCCTGATTCATAGAGACACTTTAAAGTAATCTCCATCCCAAAATCTTCAACAAAAATACCTGCTTTCCGCCTTTAGTTTTGTTTTCGACCTATTGTAAATTAACAGAATTTATCCTTAAAAATCGATTAGATTGGTGTCTTGAAGCTAATTCTCTTCTTCCAAATAACTTATTTGATTTTCGACGTGGATTTAGCACAATGGAGTGCCTTTCCAGTTTCATTGGTTCCATTTTTCAAAGTTTTTGTGATCGTGCCTTTCTTGCAGCCACATCCGTTGATATTCAAGGTGCTTTCGATTCTGTACACATCCCTACTCTTATATCACGTCTTCAAGCTCTTAATATTCCTTCCCACTTTTGTTCTTATTATATTTTATTTACTTCACGTTCGTTATTTATCCTTTACTTCCTCCTCAGGTTAAGAATGCTTTTGCGCTTCATACAGGGGACTTCTTCAATGGAGTGTCTCAGCCTTATCTTTTTCCATATATATATATACTAATTAGCCAAACGTTAGCATCCAATGAATTTTCCCTATTATTTTACGCAGACGATATTGTCATATTTTCGGTAGACAAATTTCTCGATAAAGTGATTCATCATTTAAATATTGTTCTTCATTCGTTAATAAACTTTCTCTTATCTTCATTTTTCGTAGTTGCGCCAAATAAAAGCCAGTCCAATATTTTTACTAGGAAACGTTATCATAATATACCCCCTATTTATTTAATAGTATGTCTATTCCTCCTTTTACTTCAATTACTTATCTTGGACTAAGGCTTGATCCAAAACTTAGATGGAATGGTCACTTCAATTATCTAAATTATTTTATCTCAAAATGGACAAACCTATTTAGAGAGTTAGCAGAAAAATGGTGGGGGCTCACTCATCTTCTTTTTTTATTTATAAATCAATTATTGGAATTTTACATTCACATTTATAAAATTTAGCAGAATTAATGGACATCCATAGACAATAATTTTGCTCTATGGTATAGGATGATCTCACCAATGATTCCATCTTAGCCATAGTTCTGCAATCTTCCACTGTCCAAATCTCAAATTAGATCATCTTCGAGACTGAGATCTGGACATAACCTTCTTCCGGTACACGCATTTCGTCGCTCTCTCTCTCTTAACAACTCCCCTGTCTGCCCGCGGTATTATGGTGAAGTTACTTGTGACTTTAACCATATCATCATGGATTGTCTGGCTCTCGGCATATTAAGCCATCAGCTTTTTAATTTTTTTCGTAACAATAACATTACGACAATCAATCCGCCGAACATTTTAAATAGCAATTCCCCTCATATAATCAACGAAACAATTAAATTCATCAAAGCTGCTAGGTTCTCCATTTAGGTCTTTCCGTATCTTATTTTATTATTAATATTATTATCGTTAAATTTTTTTTTCTCATGTATTGTATATACTTATATTATTATATTACTTTTAATCTTCATTTATTAATAGTTGTGCTGTATTATTGACGTATTATTTATTAATAGTTATGTATTATTGCTGTATTATCATTGGAAGCTAATAAAATAAAAAAATAGTATTCATTTATTAATAGTTGTGCTGTATTATTGACGTATTATTTATTAATAGTTGTGTATTATTGCTGTATTATCATTGGAAGCTAATAAAATAAAAAAATAGTATTCATTTATTAATAGTTGTGCTGTATTATTGCTGTATTATCATTGGAAGTTAATAAAATTAAAAAAAAAACCATATCTCGACATATTTTCAAATTGAATCTATTACGCGTTGGTATTCAACTATGTCTGGCGGTACAGGAGAGACATTAAGGTAACGTAGTATTTTCGTAAGATTTTAGCGAAACGAATTGTTTATCGTTTTTATTAATATTGTTGACTTTCTTAGATATGTAATGAAGACGGCGTAGTGCGTGCGATTTAAAGATTCAAGTATTTAAAGTTGGTTAAGTTAGGTCGAGTTTTAATTTTTTTTTTAAACTTAGCGGTAAACGTTGTTTAACGCGTTGATTTTAGAATTACGACCCTACCTGGTGGACATCGTTTTCCCTTTTTTGAATTAATATTACGGTTTGTAGATTTATTATGCGCAAATTTTACGCGTTTCGCTATTTGTGGAGTGATGTCATTTTAAAACTCGACTCGGTTAAGAAAAATGGCGGAAAAGTGAGATGACGGAAGATGCGACGAACGAGGGGAAATTTCGATATTATGGTTATTTTTGCAAAGCGGTATTCTCAACGGGGTATGTGGGAAGGAAACTATGGGTGACAACGAAGAATACAATTTTTATCAGGATAGGTGTTTAGGTTCGGTATAATGTTTATGAGGTGACGTCGGGTGACCACGTAAACGGCATAGTACGTGCGCGCATAAATTATATATATATATTTGGATTCGTATTTACATCAAAGTATATAGTAGTATAGTACAGTATAGGTACCCATATTGAAGCCGCTATATTATCGATTATTTTAACGATTTTGATTTAAAACGGATGCACGAAACGTTATTTACGCGTAACAAGTGTGAGCAACGTGTTTCGGATCTCGTTCTTCGTCGTACGAAAAGCGCCACGGTTACGACATCTTAGATAGAATTACTTCGTAAAATCGTGCGTTCGTCGTTCAAACGATAAACGTATATAAAACGCGCTATTAGCGTTTAAGTAAGTCGTGCCAAGCAATAAATCTTCGACTCTTCATGAATGCTCCATGGTACGTCAGCTACCGTATCTTGCATAACGATCTCAACATTCCAACGTTTACAACGCTTGCGTCTTACTATTATGGCAAACTTCATACAAATGCCCGTACTCATGCAAATTCTCTCATCTCAAATCTACTCTCGGCCAAAATACCTTAAAACCCTTTTCGTCGTCTCAATCGAAAGTGGTTCACATTAAATAACATTTAATAACTTAATTATCTATCTCGAAAAAAAAACTCAAATTGGAAATAGTGACAATGGACGCTCTTTTCTCTCACGTCTTTAAACCTAGTATCTACTATCATATTTGCTCATTGTATTTTTAGTATACAGATTGTAAATTTGTTTCTACTTTTAACAAAAAAAAGTAAGTCGTATATTTTTTCAAACAATTATTTTAAAGTGGGGATATTTGTATACTTTACAATTCTCAATTTGGATGACATCCTCTCGTAATGGACGTACTGAGACGTTTCATGGCATTTTTACTACGCGTATTGTTTCTTTAATGTTTCCGTTTGTCGTTTTCCGTTAGGCGTATCCTGCGTAACGAAAACGATCGAAAATCCTTTCGACCTTAACGGCCACTTTGGTAGCAGTTAAAATTATCGTCACCCATAATGTTGTGACCAGGGGTTCTCCAAAAAATAGAAGATTTTACCTGGCCTTCGATATGTGGACTATATATAAAATAACTATAACTCTATTAACTTGTATTTACATATACGTATATACACACACTCACACACATATGTATATACAAAGAAATCATTCAACTTGAATATTTTGTAATAAATGATATAATTGAACAAGATTATATAACGGGTAATAAATAATTCAAAGTTAATTAAGAAACCGGCCCTTTTGGCCCGAAAATACTTTCCTAAAATAACACAAAGCAAACACGTAAAAAGTTGTTTATCAGCACTGACTATTAGAGTCTTTCGCAATTCACAAATACACAGCCATTCGAGCTAGTAAACTTACTAAAATAACATTTTGATTATTCGAGTCGCCAACGGTATATTAATTGCCGTGAGGATAAAACTAAAAAAAAAAAATACAAAAAATACCACACAACACACAACGTTTCACGACGATGACAACTCGTGTACGGTAACCGTTTGCGGATGGACCTTTAAAAACACGGCGACTGTTATGGGAATGGTTTGATGATGACCGGGTTTTCATTTGCGTAATAATTGCGATTACAATAATATAACAATATACTTAATAATTATTTAACAATAATAAAGTGGCGCACGCCTACATATACGAGCTAACAACACTCGATCTATTAAACGGCTTCAACACGTTAGTTGTTGAACGCTGTTTCTATATATTAACGCCATCCACCATTGTTTGAACATAGACTTTTGCTCAAAGTCACGTTGACGTAAAATCGAGAGATTTGGTTCTAGAGATCGTTTCGGTTGGTTGGGTTCGTAAGACAAGTCGTGACCGGAGTACAGTTGTTTCGGACTTATGGCGTCTTAAATGCCGTATTGCGCGTTCCAATTACACTTATAGGAGTTATATCGGTTAAAAAGTTTACGATAAATAAATCGTTTTTACGACGGGCTGTTTTCAAAGTAGCGTTTAAGCTTATTTCGATACATTTTTACGTGGTGTTGAACGTAACCCGTTTTATCGTCTACGACAGCGATTTCATATTTTCGTTTGGCCATTACTATAAGACAATAGATATAATGTTTCAATTTAATTGTTGTTAGTTCTTCAACGAAATGGCCGTCAGTGTACATCGCCATAAGTCAATTTATACGCGTAGTTAATTTCGACAAAAAAACAAGTTCAATAATATACCGTCGTTTCGGGCTAATAAAATAAAATTCTATATATTTCGTGGGCCTTTAACAAGAACGTCAGTCTTGTTTCCCGTGTTTTTCGCCCCGTCTGTCAACTGTCGTTTCCATAGCTTGGTTTATGCTATATTCTATCAATGTCTCGCACGTTTTCGTTCATATTTTACTTACGTTATACAATATTCTGGAGTTAAAATATTTTCCAACTATTTCGGCACAACATCATTTTACTTTTCTACTTACATTTATAAATATAGACCTCGACGACTTAGGTACGTGTTTATGTAACAGTAGGTCATTAGTTTAATGCTTAATAAGATTTATAACAAATAATTACGCGGCGGTTAATATGTATACGGTCTTCTTTAATTATGAGTTAATAACGTCTTAGGTAAACAACTTGTGTACGTTTCAATACGAAATTAAATAATAATTAAAATATTCCTCATTTTGATAGGTATCTAATCTACTGATGTAGCGGTATAAGGTGAACAAAAGTGATTTTGGTTTGTTTAAAATAAATTAATAATTCGGTCGAATTATAAATATCAAATAAATAACATTTTCTTCGACGCTTTCCTATATAAGCTATATATATATATATTAAATATTATTTATTTAGCCACTATTGTGATTAAACGTGAATGATGCTCGAGTTATTTTTAGGTTAAAAATAATCGCAGATCGTTGTTCATTTCGCATTACATTTTCAATGAAGAAAAAACCATATTTTACTACTATACAAAATTGGACAAAATTAATGATTTAAAATTTCGATATATTTCGGTACGAAATCGTCCAATTTGAACATCAAACAATCGGAAAACCTACACAAAGACGTAATATATTATTACCTATTGTCATAATTTTAATGTACGAACGAATATCGCAGTTAATCAATAATGAACTCGTAGATAATTGGTATTCGTTGGCCTACGTAAAACGTTTGATAATTATATATAAATTATAATAAGCGATTCTGAATGTTTGAACTTTTGCAACACTAAATAAAATTATCGATATTTTAACATCGATTTTTTCAAACGCGCATTAATTATTTCAATAAAATTAGCACTCGCGATTCTTCTTATTATTATTTTTAATATTTATACGTGTATATGTGCGAATATCGTGTGCGTTAATAACGCAGCGCGCGCATATTTAGTCTTTGGTCGAAATTTGTCGAAAATTTAAAATAGCCTCGCGAAATACGTAGGATTTCATATATTAGAAGAAAAACGAAACGACGCGAAATTCCCCCCAACGCGTTATTAGCTTTGTTTCGAAACAATATTCAGACACGGCGGAACGGCGGGATCGTTTGCGAAACAACGGGCTGGTTTGTTGAAGAAATCTGCGAAAAACATAATAAAAACCCGGCCTATCGCCAATCGGTTATATATATTTGATATTACCTACGAACGTAGTGACGCGCACTTCGTATACTCAAATATGGGGGACGCCGTGAAATAACTTTTGCCCGTAAAATAACGTATCGGATATATCAAAGGGTGTGTGAATTTCGAAACAGACGTATCAAAATATCGCGTACCGTTATTATTCGGATATATCGACACATTGCCGTACATTCATAAAAAATACGAGCGTTTATAATATTCCCCCAAATATTGTTTATAATAGGCTAAAAATATATAAAAGAATGGTAGCGTATAATAAGTCGGTAACAACGATATCGAAACGTAGCGATAACAAATGAAATCGGCATATTTTACCCGTCCCCGGACAGCTACAAACAACGAGGAATTAATTTTTTCCCTTTTTTATCGACGTAACGGGAAATATTTTCGGGATACCCGACGGCGTAAGCTCGGATATTGTATATTTTTTTCGGAATAAAACGCAAACACGTTTTCGGCGTTGTCGACTAAATGGTTGACACGTTTTACTCACGTCACTTAACTCACGTCGATAGCCTTAATACGTATTCTCGTTAATTGTTTCACGCGCAAAAGACGTAATATCTCGTCCGAGTGTAAATAATACGTTTCCGTGTGTAATAGATATTTTAATAACTATCGTATCGATCGGTCGACGATGGACTAAAAATTCGCGCGAATAACACACACGACGTAGACTTGTACGTACTATTTTCCTCGGATTGTATTCGAAATAATAATTCCATAAAATGAACGTATTTAGGCGTAACGATATAAAATATACGTATAATAAAATAACGAGATAATTTTCGGGTCCCGGACCCGTAAATCCGTTGAGGTATGATTTGGTTTAATCGCCCCGATATATTCTCGTGAAAAATGTCGTACGATGTGTATCACTACGCGCGGCGAAACAGTGCAGCGGCACCGAAAGTACAAGTTTCGCAACGATTAACATTATCGAAACGATAACGAATACGCGTAGAGAACCATTTAAAACGCCATCTATGTTAAGATTAAACATTTTTTTTTAAATAAAAACGAGTAAATATTACACGATATTACTCTATACTTGCCTATTACAAACGCTCTCTAAAATATGCCGCGGGGCTTGATTTTAAGCGGTAAGTAATTTTACGGTCGTTTCAATAATATCAAAATAACAACCGTACATAACGTTGATATAAACCTTTTTTTACACACTGTTTTAAAAATACAACGCAAGGAGACGGTTGTTTTTCTTAGGTGATTTCGACGATTGAATAAAATTCTAGTACGTTTTATTCATATGGCGTGCTTGGTTTATAATCAATTGTTGAAACGTAATTTTTTTAAAGCGCGCGCAACGTCATAGTACGAAACGAAAATAAAAAGTAAATGATTTCTGAGAAACCATGTTTAAGCAATCGAGTGTTATTTTTAGGAAGATTACGTTTGGGTCACGAAAACAAAAACAATTCTACAAAGTTTCCATAAGAAACTACAAATACACTCATTTTCTCATCCAACGTGGTAAATAAATAGCTCGCACTTCGTAATTTCTTATAATTGTCTTTTTCATAAATGGACGAGATAATGGAAAATAATTAACCCGTGAAGCTATATTAAAAATATCGCCAAAAGGTATTATTGTATAGCCAAAGGATAATTGGTGGATAATAAATCGTTAAAAGTGTATACGATATATATTTAAATTAGTTAAGTCAATCGGTTAATATCAAAATTAATTACAACTAGTTAAATCGAAAAAATTAAAAAGTTATGAAATGTTCAACTAAACATAATTTTGTAACCAGTTAACGACCATTTTTTGTGGCCTGTTTAATAATTCATTCGAATTTTTACATATTTTCCCCCTTTTTCGTATTCCTTTATTCCCATTTGGTCAGGGTCGAATTGCCGTAGTCACTTATCTACTTACGTAAAATGTTTTTAATATTACTTTTAAGTACGCAAATTTATAATTTCGATAATTAAGTGTTTTTTATGCCACTTAATTTTAATTTATATTATATGTTTATGTTATAAGGAAATTAATTGTGTACGTTTTATTTAGTTGCGTAATAATATTTTTCAGTTGTGTAATATTGAGTTCTATACTGAATTTCTTTACAAAAAGGAGGTTTTAGATATGAACATTATAGTACCCAATTGAGTTTAAAGACAGTCTTAGGCTAAGACTTAATTCTAGGCTAACCCTAAATTAACGTAACCCGCTCGGTTGTTTCTTATATCATTATCATATATGACGATGTATGACAATAATATACTATCGAATTTTAGACATCAGTAGAATTTTATATATGATAATACATATCGTATGCCAGTTTATATATTAATTTAAGACTTATATCATTAAATATAATGTTTAATATTATGTACCGACTCATACGGCTTGGTCGATAAATTTGTTGTCTAATATTTTTGTTTTTTAAATGGCATTTAAAATGAAATTTTACAAAAGTATTAAGCGAATTAATTTCTTTAATCGCGTCGGCGAAACTTTGACAAAAGGCACGTAAACTTCGCTAAATACATCGGGTTATATAGACTTACAAAAATAACTAAAACTATTCCTAGGATTATTCTATACGCTTTATTGGTTTTTCGATTTGAAAATTTGATCATTAAAATTAGTTGGCGAAGTGTCTGGTTAAAATAACAAAACATTTTTGTCGTGATATATTAATGGTAATTACGTACGAAATTATTGTGATTGTAAATACTTATTGAACACTATGAGTATATTAGTGAGGCATTATTTACGTGTTTATATATATTATCGAATTAAGCAAATAAGTAGTACAACGAATAAATTCTTACTTTTAACTAGAGTTTATTTAATGAGAAAAACATTTTAGATGATGGTAAGAAATTAAAAACTGGATAACTTTGAACGGATCTGTATGCCTGAATTATAATTAGGATAAATTATTTAAGAAATATCGAAATATTTAATTGAGAGAGAGAGAAAGAGAGAGAGAGAGAGAGAGAGAGAGAGAGAGAGACTAGAAAAATATATATAAAATATTTAAGTAAAAGTTATTTGAAACATTAATACTTTTATATAATTGTATGATAATTACAAAACATAGTTGATAAACTATAAATCAAAACTTATTAAATTACTTATGTGATGCCAGCTGTGCCTAATTTGGATTCACCGGGTAATTAAGAAAACCTGTATTCTTTATATAATCTTTTGTTAAATTCCGGGATGTTGTACTTAATTTATTGTATGAATACGATCGATATCAATCGTTATTAATAATAATATTTATATAGTTTCGGTAATTACACACTATTTACAAATTTGAAAAATTAAATGAATTTGACAAAAAAATTCAGATAATCTCGAACATTGTTTATACGTGTTGAAGTTTAACCTACCGTGACAAACTCTTATACACAATTCGAAGTTAATTTAATCGAACCTTATGTAGTTTTGTAAACAAAAATCGAATTGACCATACAAACATAATTCGGTAAAATTTTGGACGTTTAATAACCGCGTATATTCTAAGGATTATAACTTCGGGCGCTACATACAATAAAGATAACCCTATTTTATCGATTCAGTGGTCCTTATAAAAAAGTAATATTAAATTACATATAAATAGGTGTTATAAGTTTATTAAATGTATATAGTTATTATTTCATACAGATTAAGATTATATGTCGATCATTAAAATAAAATATTTACTAAATAAGATTATGTTATAAGTAATGAAACTGTTTTTTAAAAACCAATAGTATTGGCGCCATCTTCGTAAAATATTAGGCGTATGTTGTTACAGCCTTCTTCTTTATTCATACCTTGTTTCAAGTCGATTAGGTCATTTGTAGCAGGTCCGAAGTACTGCCTTTGGGCTTTCCGGGCCAGAGTATTGCCGATAACGTGTGTAGGTCATTTGTAGCAGTTTTCAGTTATCATCCTTTGATTTCGAGTTTAGCTCTCTTATCATAGTCTTTTGAATCTCTTCAATCGAAGCAAAATGATACCTTTCAATCCAATTATCAACTTTGGGAACAGAAAGTAGTCGAAGAGGCTTATATCTGGTGAGTAGGGAGGGGGTTGAGCATTGGAACCATTTATTTCGCCAAGAACTGGGTGTTAATTGCTGAGGAATAAACAGGTATTGTCGTGCAACAAGAAAAAGATCGATCTTTCCACAAGTTCATCCAAACACGTGCGATTCTTTTGTAGAGATGATCCACAATCACGCGGTTGTATATTTCGCCTACTTGTGTTCCCGTGTTTGGATTTTGACGTAATATCGATTAAGTTAAGAACACAACATCATATTGATTATCGAGACCGACTGTAAAGCGATTGTTTAGATAATGTGACATCTACTTATTTAAAACGAAGATTTGTGAAAACCAACAGTTCGTCATCTGAAGTCCGATTATTTATCTAACCAATCACTTAGCAATTTCGCTTATTCAAAGAGTTAATTAAAATTCGTTAAAAAATACCTCACACCATGTTTAAGTTAAAAAATTAACAATATTAATATAAAAAATATACTTCTATTTATTTGGAAATATGGTCAAATAAAACACTCGGTGGTTAATATATTTTATTGGTGTAACAGTTGATAGTAAAAAAGTGTAGTATTATAATTTTTCCTTTTATAACAAAAGAACCGTATAAATAGAAACATGCTAATGATACAGTTGAAGGAGATTTATTACATTACGTATAATTTTATGCGTGACTATAATTTTCAATAAATTGATTATATAGATACAAGTCTTATATTTTATTTTAAAATAAATTCTATAATAAAATCCATATTCTGATCCTTTACGTTTAAACATGTATAAATTGTGATCTTCCTAAATTACAATTTCAAAAAAAAAAAAAATCGGGAATACAAAGTCATATTTTAAATGACTAGAATTTAAAATGAGAAATAACGGTTATTTCGACGAATAAATAACATTTTGAAATATTATAAATTATCGAATAAAATTATAGCATTATCTGGCTATATGTTGTAAACAATTATGGATGTTACCGCGAAGACTTAAACGGGAACTTTATTTTTCGATATTGTAAATGGTTATTTTAAAAGGTTCTACTTAAAAGCGTCTGAAGTAAATAAAATATTTAAATTGTTTTCACAGCTGTAGAATTCAATATGAACGTTTCCAAAAATGTTTGTGGGTTTTTGTTTAATTCTGAACACGAAAATATTCTTAAAAGCGTTAACACTCGTTTGTTATCTTCATTGAAAGAAATTATGAAAATATTCGATATTTGTCCATGTTTAACGCTTTAAGTTGAAGCATAGGAGAAATATCTTGTAATTTAAAAAATTTTTCAACTATATTTTTTTATAATATTGTTGCATTTTGTTACAGGTTCGAATACTTAAGCGTTTCATTATGTCATAATAACTGGAACAGTTGGAGCGTGTGATGTGAGAAAACAATTTCAGATATTACGTATTATAGGTAAATGAAAATTTGGAGAGAAAAAAAATTTACTTACATCGATGGTTACTTTACTTTAAGAGATTTAAAGAACACAAATCATATATTCAAAGACATTTTTCGACAGTAATAAAAAATCTGAATTCGTTTATAATGCATTTCTACCATATGTTGAAAAAAGATTCATATATAAGTTCAAAATAGCTTTTCGTTTTCGTATTAATAAACCGTTATCATTTAAACAACGTTGAAAAATACAATAAGTAGTTTAAGGTATACGAAAATAAATGAATAATATTTGTTAAAATTCGTCTACAGACGAAGTTAACTTCATCGAAAAATTAATAATTCGGTGAACCCATTTGAATCGCGACATAATTGTGGCGGGAACAATCTATGTAGCTTTACAATTTTAAAATTAATTTAATTTGTTTCATAGCTTTCAATAAAATTACGAGTTACATATGTATATACTAAAAATTGATAATTATTACGGCAATTAATTATTAGGGGATGGGGTGATATTTCAAGGAAGCCTATGTTCAAATCTGTTCCTAAAGATAATATGACGCACATTAATAGTTTTATCATCGTAATTATATATTTCATATTTCTAATAAAATTCAATGGTCATACACATACATTCACATAAACATATATTTGTAGATTGTTATTAATTATGATATATTGTGTTTGTTAATAAACATTGAAACTAATAATACGAGTCATACATAACTGTTAAATAAATTATCAAAATAAAGCTTGTTTTGAATAAAGTTTTGGAAACTTGTTCGTTGTAAATGGTTTTATATCAGTTAAAGGTATCCATTATTGTGAGCTGTATTGTTCGGACATTTATTAATGATTTCAGTCTTTAAATTCTTAAAGGGAAAAATATTGCGTGTATAAACTTGGTCCTCAAATCGTTATCAGTTGATAATATTATTCGTCAGATTTATCCAGCCTTTATATCGGATAATTAAAAAGGTTAGGGTGAAACCGATTTTAATAACACAATTACTACGCGTATCATATAAATTATTGTCATTTGAATAGTTCAAGTGACGAAACTAAAATAATTATTCATTTAAAAATACTTTTTTTTTCGAAACGTTTTTATGATTGAATAACATTTTTAACGAATTTATTCGTAATAAATTAACATATATATATATAAACGAAATTGTAGCGATAATTTATTAGCAACTAATACGATTGTCAAGTTTTAAGGCTTTATCAAAAAGTGTCGTCTAAAATTTTAAAGTGAAATTTAACTTTGTTTATTGCCCTAATATTCCTAAAATATTTATTTAAATTATAATACGTTTCCATGACGACAGATTGAAAAGGGGAGCCATATATATATATTGAAATATAAATATCACTAAAGACAAAAGCCGAACTCATTCGCGAAAAGCAAAATGAGTTATGAATTAGGCGCTTAGAATTTAAGGATGCAATTTTTCTTTTTAATGTCTATGAAGAATACATTTATAGTTGCGTAACAATATATAGATATATTTCGTAAGTTCACGTTGTTTACGTATTTTGTATTTTGAATAAACCTAATGCTTTATTACCATAAATTTAAATAGTTGTTTAATATATGGTGAAATTTAATAGTTTATACTAAGATAATATCATATGTATATATAAATATATTATTTTACAGAAAAGCGACAAGTTAAGTTGTAAAATTTATTAAATTGTCTTTATTACTATTTAAAACGTATAATTAGAAAGAATTAATTTTTATGGGTTGATCTTTATACACGTGTTTTAGGGTATTAAAATAACAAAAATTTATTCAAAGTGTTTGTCCTATTATCGCGGACAGTATTATATTTATTTAAAAATAATTTTAAACAAACACGACTGTTTCATTGGGAAAAGAAGTGTAAACCGAACGAGTTTGGTGTCTCTATATATTTTTCTAACACTATCCAAATATGAGCAGATTAAACAACAAATTTAGCTTGTTTAACTACTTTAAACCGATATAATGGGTACATAAAAATATAAAATTTTACTTAAGTTTACCTTTGACATTCACCATTCTTTCCTTCAAGGACATAAAAATAAATTATATTTCTTCGGGTAATAAGATAATGTGCTTACAAGAATAAGGATTGAAAAACCGATAAAAATAATTATTTTATATTACGTGTTTATTATACACAATTTTTTACGTTATAAAATAATACCTGTCCGAATTAATTTATATATAATTATATAAAAAACTCGAAAGTATAATTTCATATTTTGTAACGGCGGAGTTGTCTCACGTAGTGTTTTAGTTAGCGAAGGAAATTTAACTGTAATTTCGTTAAAAGTATCTGCTATGAATATAAAATGAAACTAAGATAAGAGTGTATTAGTGACCATAGAAATTACAGGTACGAAACTTCGTTGTGGTCAGGAGGGTATCCTGTAATCGAAAATCTTAATGGGAATGCGTGAATTTAAATATAGAAGAGAAGAGAAAAAGTTTTAAATATTATACGTAAAACTTTGGATTGTTTTTACGCATGTTACCTATCTTTTTAAAAGAGAGACGTTCGTGTTGTTTTTTTCAGCAATTGTGTAAGATTTCAATACTATAGTTATTTGAGACGAAATACCGCCAAATAATGTATATTATATCTTATTATTTATTTTTAACGAATGTTCGACATTTTTCAACAACAAAATATTGAGCGTTACTCAAGTTCTAATAAATTTAATAAAATTGATAATAGATACAATATTTTATTTATATGTTTATGGTACAAATGTACGACGAAACGGATGATTCTTATAGAATGAGAAATATTCATACGTATTTACAAAGGCCAACAAGTATATTCCGTTTAAGGTATATTCTATTTAGAAGATTTAATTATAAATATTATTTCAATCGTTTAAAGTTTTGAATTTTAAGAGAATCGAAAAATTCCCGAATTGTAATAACGATTTATTTTTTCATTAAAATGTATAGTATATATTCAATATTAGTATTTAGGCTCGCCATTTTAATTAAAATAAACTGATAATTTATTTGAATGAAATTTAAAGAGTCTTAAATATCCGATCGTACAATTTATCCGTATGACATTTTCAGTTTTGGGGAAATAATTTAGTATCTAGCGTATACATTTTTAATACAAATAATTTTTTTCTTCGACATATAAATATTTAATAAAAAATTATAGAATATTATTTTTCTTAATTTATTAATATGTATCAAGTTAGATATTTTTTCTAGGCATTTAAAGTTTCATTTACGAACAATTAATTTCGTAAACATTCCAGTTATATAATACGCACGTTTTAATCTCTGAACGTTATTACCTATAACCAATTTTACGTTTAAATTTATAATATTTCTCCGGGACTAGGTGTGGTTTAATATCCAGATGGTTCCTTTTGTTCGTTCCATTTTATAGATATTTATCCATGTAATAATAATAATAATATATTTATAACTTTTAAGACGATATTTAATTTAAAAAGTCTTTTCGTAATCGTTATTATAAATTCAAAATTTAAAATTCTACAGTGAGAAATAGACGCTATAAATGTCCGTCCCAGTGGTTTACTTGATTGTACGCTGTTGGATAATTGTATTTTTGATTTTACTTTCGAAGCAACGATAAATCAATTGTTTCGAAAAAAGTTCTCGGGTGAAATATTGTTTATTATTATTCTTTGTGGTTTTTAAAAATTCAAATATTACTCGTACAAAAACAAGTTGTGACAATCAGTTTTTAAATATTTGAAACGCTATTTATCGACTACGTAATAGGTTTTCAGATTTTAAATACAAAATACGCACATGTCCGGATGGAGTATGTTGTCAGTTTTTTTTAGATATTCTGATAGTTGTTCCGTGTGTCAAAAAAACCTATATATAAAATTGTACAATACGAAAATATGATCACGAACTAACATTCAGCGATGTTTGAAGGCATATTATCGTGTGTTGAACGTTTATAGTTAATGTATTTTAAAAATAAACGATATTTAAAATGTTTTGAAAATTTAAATATTCAATTTCACGTAAAATACGACTAAATTATAATTACATTTTTTTGTTTCACGTGTATAAATGTTCGTATGTTTCGTATACGTTCATATACCGCTCGACCGATTTCCGTGAAATTTGGTATATAGAGGTTTTTCAATATGAAGATTGTTTTGCCGATATCCATTTTGCTTAGCGTTGAGAACGCGTGTTTCTTACAACAGAAAATATCCATGTATGTTTTATACGTATACAATTATTTTACGTCGTGACGGGTACCAGAACTCAATTGATTACCGGTTACGTCACGAAGTATTGCTTTCGCCGTCAAATCAATTATGCCAGCCAAACGACAAACGAATGGTCGTGTTACGTCTTGAGCCCTGAAACAAAAAGTCATCATGAATTTCAGACACCGACAGGAGCAACGGAAATTAAGACCGGAGACCGTTCGTGTACTCGTTGTTCGATCCAGACGAACATGGCACGTCGATTCCGTTACGAGGCAAAATGACGATTACAGTATTCGTGCAAGTGTGGTCATCAATAGATAAAACGTGCGCGTATAGCGGCGCCTTCGAATTTAAGAACAAATTTGAAACATCGAAAATGTGTTGCACTGGTGGAAAAGTGAAATGGCCGGATTTATATTTGCCAACCGAATCAACCTCGGTATCAGGTGACACGAGTCAATCGAAACATTTCTTGGTAAACGTACGGGATTACAATTTATGTTTACGAACGACATTGTTCGGCGCATCAAATACCGTGCACGAGAATTACACGCTAATAATATTCAACGTGCGAGAACAATCAAATTTATCAACGTCTCACACGGACAGCTGTGTGTGTAGCCCACTCACGCGTTGGAAAACCTTCGGATTTATTCGTGTACGCGCCAGATGGAAAAACAAAAAAAACTATCGCGGATCCGAAAGCACTTCATCAATAAACACAATTCAAACGCCAAACGCTTTCTTTATTTAGCGGCATAGTAACAGCGCGCAGTCGGTTATTTTGTAAAATATATTTTACGAACCTACTAAAATTTTCGAATTTTTAATTAAACGAAACACTAATCTATACAGTAAGTTATTTTATGATTATCGAATTGAAGAATTTATGTGATTAATAAATCACACGATTAATTTGATTTAATTTGTATTCGGGTTACAACGATTTTCATAAAATTAAATCAACTTACAAAGGAAAAATTTTATTTTCAAATTACTCTTTTATGGAATTGGGGGATGCTTTATATGTTTTTTTTATAAAATAACGTTATATATTCGAAAGCAGATATTAACATCATCCTATTAAAATTTTAATTAAATAATGTCCAGGATTTTTAAAGCTGAATTAAATTATGATTAACACGCAAATTATACTGTAATTTATACTTTTTAATATTATTTTTGTAATGGCTATTATATTTTGTTGTATATTGTATATTGGTAGATTTTTATACCGGCCAGTATTTTAAAATAAACTTTAATGAACGAATATATTAATATTATGTTTTTATTTTTACGTCAATTTAATTGTAACAAGCATCATGTTTAATACAGAATATGTATGTGTACTTGGATAACTTTTGTAACAATAAATATTTTGCTATTTATTTATACATATCAAATAAATAAAACGGCTATCATATTATTGACGAAAATATTTGTTATAATTAAAATTGTAAACGAAAATGTCTACATTTAAATTGAATGTACATAGATTTTTACTTTAATTTTAATCTTAAAATATTAAAATTGACGATTTGTAATACATCGACAGTTTTTTGGCAGGTAAATTTATTAAAGTGCAATAGATTTTGTATTTTTAATAGATACAGAAGAATTGGAAATAGTTTGTCAGGAGTAGTTACGGATTAGTAAATATTATTAAATATGTTCGTTATAAACTATTAAAATTATAGCCTATACGTAAAATAATAAATATATTCTAATATGACGCGAAGATTTTAAATATTGTTTATAAATACAGAAAAAATAAGGAAAAACGTAATTATTTTGAAAAATCTTAGCTCAATTAATGTTAATACATATTATGCTGCACATATTATAATTTGCAAGAATTTTCGTTCTGGGTCAATTTTGAGTTTACAAATAAATTTCTTTGAATTTATTCATAAGTGGCGTGAATAATACATTTTTATATAAAAAAAATATTACTGTATCCATTTTAATTTCTCCGGATTCCGAAGATTTGTTCTTTTTGAAGATTATTGAACCTTTTAAATCAACTAATAATTACATTCGTTTTATTATTCATATAGTTTCTTGACGTATTTTGAATTGATTTTTATGGATACGGACGTTTTTCCTAATATTATGTTATAACATATTATTAATGTTTGGGAATTTTTCCGAACTATCGGTTAAGGTTTCGATTAATCCATTAATGTCTGGAAAACTACAGAATAACTAACACTCGAAATTGTCGTTAATTGGCCTTTATTGTAAAGATTTAAAGTATTAAACAATTAACCAATATAAACGGGGAATATTTATTGTTATTATAATACATTTCCCCATAATAATCGGTTTTGTATACATAAGCATATTGTAATATAATATGAGTTGAAATATTATGGATATTTAAGTTCTTAATGGCAGTCTTCTCAGTAAACACATTTGATGAAAAATAGAATTAGGAAGGTAAAAATACACAGTTTTGTATAAATTATTCAAAATCGAACATATAGTTTAAAATAATATAACTAAAATATAATAGTTTAAAAATTTAGATAATTAAAGTTACGTGATAGATATAAAAATATTTTCAGCAAAATTTTTTTAATAAATATTATTAATTGCGTTTAACATAATTATTCCGTAAATATTTTGTTGAATATTATGAGGCACGATAGTTTTCTACAGATATTCCGACAAACGCCGACGAAATTATTAAATATAGATTTATCGCTGAATAATAGCCGTTAATTTTTTTTTTATTCGAACGAAATTCATTTTGATATACGTATAATTGCCATCCATAAAAGCATTGTGAATAATAATAGTGAAATTTACCTGCTCACGATATGGACTTTAAACACAAACATTGTGTAATATAGTGTATCAGCTCGTATGTAAGTAGTATTTAGGGTGTAATTAAATGTGTACATTTGAATAAAATATGAAATCTCGTAGGAATGGTATATATATATTTTAAAAGATGTTTTGGAATCGAGATTGAAAACATGTTTCTACTTAAAAGAATATAACTTAAATGTTTAAAAATATAGAAATTTAAACAACTAAATTGTATATAGGTGTTTTATAATGATCATAATTGACATTTTACTTTGTTACACTCATATTCATATATGTCACGTTTACAAGATTAAATCACTTCTCTAAGAGTTTACAGAATTAACTTGTTTTATGTTAATTGAAAAATGATAAAAGATCATTGAAAATTAGTCTTAAATATATTCAACGAGTGGACTTCGAATACAATTTATTTATTTATGCGTTAGCTCTATCACCAAACAAGAAACGTGCTAGTGAATTAAACAGAGGGATATAAGTGTGAGAATTTTGTATAAAAATTACAAATATCAATTTTTCGCAAACATACTGTCGTCATTAATACTAAATTTAGTTCCATAGCAAGCATAGTCGTAGATCGAGACTTTCAATTACTAAAACACCTTTTGTACGCATTTTAACTGTACGGATATCACTACCTGTATCACATTTTGTTGCATGAGAGTAAACTAATTTAAAGTATACCAATTATAAATAATTAACGCAAAGTGAATCGTGTAAAATAATAGTTTAAAAAATAACAAATTGTATATTATAATTACAAGTCAAGATTATTTAGATCGTACAAGAGGGTGGAACTTTTGATTTTCAACGAAAACGCGTTTGTATGACAATTTCACATTTTAATGTTATTATTTTTGTCTACCGAAAAAATGTTTTACTCCACAGAAATAAAAACTTAACATTGTCGTCAACGTAACTAGATATGTGTAAATTATACGGCCCTACAACAGCAGCAAATGTATTTCACCCAATTATATTTTGAAGAAATATAAGAAAATTAGAATTATATCCAACAAAATTTATCGCAAAGCTTTAAAAAAAACAAAAAATGAAATTTGAGTTTAATTATGTAAGATTAATGAAGTTATATACTATATAATAGGACGTAAAAGCTATTTTAGTTCGTTATTTTTTGTGTTTGCGGAAAAAGCGTAGTTATTTTATATTTTGTACGTTATAGTAGAATTAAATATCAATCGATACTCAAATATAAGTTGTATTAAAAGAAAATTACTATTCGCGTTTCAAATCATGTTTAAATATAACGATCGTATTATGTATCGTGTAACCTAGGCTATATCTAATATATATTGTTTATAAAATTCAGAACTTTTAATTTACGACATTGAATCGGTCTTTTGAAAATATTTTTAATAGTAAAATAGTATGTTGTTCAAATCTGGTACTACTATTATGTATTCGTAAAACGTCGTATTATAAAAAGTATTCGTATTAATAAAAACGTAACTCGCTATCCAACGTATAAAATGGTCGTCGGTTAGTGTAAAGATTAAATTTCATATGGTGTATGATCAAAGCGTCTGGGTCGTTTCTTGCGCAAAACGATTTTACAACAACAATGTTGACCAATATAGTTGTTTTCGATAAAGGATCGTATTAATATAACGACGACACGCGGTACATTTTTAAGAATATATCGGGACGCATTTTTTTACATTATAGATACATATCTGTCGTATCTATCTATTACGCGTTCGAAAGTAACGTAAATTTTACGGAATGAACACATTTTAAAACTTTCTTTAACCGAACATAATTTCAAGTGTCATAATGAAGCGAAACGAAAATTCGTTTCTGCGTTGCGTAACGCATTATCCTTATAATAAACGCAGGTGCATATCTATTTAACGTTTTCCTGAACACGGATCGATGGATAATAGCATTTGTTTTTAATTTTTTTATTTACATTTACCGTAATAAAACGAAAAAACTATTCGTTATAAATATTTATCAACGATCTCAGCTTTATGTGCTATTGTGATTTTCTTTCGATAATTACAAGAAGATGTTACATAAATTCAACGATGAAAAAAAGATATCGTAATACTCAGTCGTTACAAAACGAGACATGTAATATATTATAAATCGACTTTACCGCTACAAATATTAATAAACGAAATAATTGTTTTCCTATTCAAAATACGCGTTATAAGTAAAAAAATGTAAAGTGAACTTTCAATGAGTGGAGTTTAGTACATATTCATGTTACGCGTTTAACGTGGCGCAAGAGAACATGTCATAAACCATTCGTTGTAAATATAATATTTCTTTTCAATAATACGTCGCGTTATTTTATGTTAACTACCGCAGACTTATTCAAAATAAAGTTTTAAATGAATGATTTTCGGTAGAAATTATAGAGGGTATACTTATGTGTATTATAGTAAATATACGATAATTAATAATATATATATTAATATACGTATTAATATACATATTGTCTGGACGTATTTTTTAAGCATCGACGTACAATGTATTTTCAAAGGTACATTTTATGTAAATAGTTAAAAATGTTCTTGATGTATACATATTTTATAATTTAGGAGACACGTTCACAAGCCGTATTATTAAACTTGCTAGTTTTTTTAAATTGTAAAAATTCAACTATTAAGCGTCGTTGATATCAATTACAAATCATATAATAAATGTCCATACGATAAGCTAAATAACAATTATTAAAATTCCGTAAATTTTATTTTAGGTAGACATAAATATACATAAAATATTTATCGGTCTGTTTACCTTTTAGAAATATAAACAATTATAAAATTCGTCTAAAAGATACGTATATTTGCCTAATATTTTATTTATAAAACATATATTTGACATATAGTTATCTCTTATTTCAAATAATAATATATTTCAGATTATAAATTATATATTAAATTATTCTATTTTAAAAATACACATGTATATTGTGTTTGTATATATGCGTATGAGTGTGTGGGTGTGTGTTGGAATGTACTCGTTTTTAAATTGAAATTACTGTACCATATCATTTCATTCATAATACCTATTAACAATATTTTAATCAAACTTAAAACAAACAATAGGAAATAATTAATAATATGGTTTATAATTTTATTCGGTTTATAATTAAACTGCAAATTGTTCTTAAACAATAAGCATATTTCGTGTAATACACTAATTAAGGAACCAAATGACAAAGCAAAGAATCACTAGGTGATAACAATTTTAATTTATGTAATTAATTTGCAGGAAGTAAATGAAGCCAGATTATTAATTTAGTCTTTATCAACACGTGTTTTTATTAATTATCTTTTAAGAACGTACCATAACATTTTTAATTCTACAAACAAAAACGTATACTTTAACACTTTTAAACATATATATATATATATATAATATTTAAATCCCACAGGTTAATTAGGCATTTATATATACATTAAAAGTAATAATTTTAAATATACACAGGCTATTAGGTCTTATTAATTTTTTTTTTAAATAATCGGTTATTATTTATCATTAAGTTATTTTGAAGCTTATACAAATTTAAATGTTAAATATTTATTAATAATTATTTTAAAATATGAGTTTGCAATTATAATAAATTCAACGATTCTCCAAATACTTTAATATCATTTGGCCATAACAGTGATAAATAATATCAAACGCGCCATAATAATACAATAATCTTTTTTTTCAGTACTAATTATTATACACTTTTGGCAAATTTATTATTCGTAACTTGTCTATTGTTCGAGTGAATTTGGTGTTTATATTATTAGATCACATCAACCCTAATAAACAAAGTCAGTATGTTCGCGTAATATCACCAGACCGTAGTAATAAAATGAAATCACCCAATTTAATTCCAACGAAATATAATCGAACGAACAATGATTAAAAAATCAACGGTAGTTAGATAGTATTCATTAAATTAAGACCATTCGTCCTATACTATACGTTATTAGGGACGTGGTGTGTAAATAATTTTAAGCGAATTATTCGACCCTTTTGTTTTTTCCAATATTGATTCTACACAATACCAATGCGCTTTAATTAATCGATATTGCTCACGAATTAAAATTGTATTAAAACGACGGGATTTCGAATTTTTCTATAATTTTATTTATAATGTTTTTTGTCCACGTGTAAGGCGAAATATTGTGTTCAGGTATTATTTGATAACGATTGAGTAGTGGCTATTTGAACGCGCGCATATTAAATATACTCGGAATTTAATAAATAACGTACCCGTAACATGGATAATTTATATTTTAACTCTTAAAGAGCTATAAACGTTTAATGCTAGTTACATATATATATTACACGTTTAAAAGGCCAATGTCAACAATTTCAGTTGAACGTTAAAAGCGGATGTGGAAACAATTCATTATAGCGTTTTCTTTTCAGAAGTGAATTCTATGGTTCAATGTAGTATAACGCTTAAAAATTCTATTCATTTTCTGATGAACAAAAATTTACAATGTCACGCGCCCGGTTTATATTTTATCATTTTAGACTAATAAAATATTCCCGAAATAATGTTTACGGGGGATCTAGAGCTCACAGTATTGCCGATGTACAATGGAAAATCTAATAAAATATTCTTTGTCAAGAATAAATTTATGAGCGTTGTATTACTTGTATAAAAACGAAATCCACACTAGACACTTTTACTGCGAACAATTAATTTTATTCCGTTTTATTTCTTTATTTATCGCTATTTTGATATTTAAGATAAAATGATATTCGAATTGGGTGTTCATTATATTTATACTTTGAAAATACGTTTCACCGATATTTCGAATATTCGCCTATAATTTACAATATTAATTGTAATAATCAAAGTACGTTTAATGTGTTCGTGGATTAACGTGCGTTGTCTTTTTAATATACAACACTTTTTATTTATTATTATTTTATTTTTTTATTCGTTATAGTCCAATTGTTGATACCGTTGTATAACTTCGTCGAGTGGAATGTACAAATTTATACTATAATATTATACTTTTTTCTCGATCATTCTTGGTGAAAAAATTATTAATATGTACATTAATCGGTTTATCGTTTGTTTAAATTGCACCTATCGAAAATATTGAATAATTTAATTAAAAAATATTTTCTGCAATTTATTTTATTTGTATAGTACGAGATTTGAATAATTTTATTAATTTTAAAAAATTTGTTTCCTTCGAACCCGTTACTATATTATACTCTGATTTGGTATGAACGTTTTGTCGTTAAAGTTTTACGATGTTTATTTCTAGTGGCGACTGGATTAATAACGAAACATATTTTACCGTTAAGTTTTCTGATATTTCCATGCATAGTTAAATGTACCCTAGCTCTGTTAATCAATTGACCGGAAATTGCAAATACGTACTTATAGGAGAATTATAAAGCAATAAAATTGTTAGTTTTGAACCAACGGTATAAGCTAAATCACACGTATTTATTGCTTTTTTCAAACCCTGATATACGATTTGACGCTATATTGCCTTATAATATCTTTATTGATATTTGATCGTAGTATCTTATAAAGTATTAAGTGTCGTTTTTTATTTGAGCACAACGTGAGTCGACTGTTATTCGGAAATAAAATTAACTAGGTCACGGATTAAATAATCGAATAAAGGACATAACGAGATAGCGAGATCGTGTTTTATGTTAAATACTTGTCACGTTTCGCGCACCTTAGTGCAAACTAGCGAAGCGTGTTATTATTCAAAATGTTTAGGCAGCCTTAAATTATCGTGTTAAAAAAAGAATCTAAACCTCTTTGACTATTTCCTTATTATTATTGAGATACCTTTAGTTATTTTTGAAGAGTGTTAATTTTTCATTTTCTCAAAGTACCACTATTATTCGTTAAAAACCATTTATAAGACTACGCAAGACTTTTATAGCATTGAAACTATCGATAAATGTGCGTACGGCAAACATTTGAAATTAATAAAATTGAAATATCCATTTTGTTGAGATCAAACATTCAAGATGTGTCAATTATCGAAAATATTCGTTAAGGCAGATTATATTATTGCGCCGATGTTGCGAAATAATTTAAGACGAGTAATTTTTAAAAGCATGTTGACAAACGAAAAATAGATCGTCTAACTCGATGAAATATCTCGTTGTTAATTGATTCGCTATAAAAAAAGCTTAATACATTTTAAAGGTAATACGTTTTTTGAAACATTGTTTTCTATTATGGCGATTACAATATACGCGTTATTAGTGAAAAATAATAAGGAACGATTGTGACTCAGTCGGCCGGTATTGATGCGGCGTTCCGGATAGGCAATTTCGCTATAGCACTGAGCTCAAAGTATATCGCGACAGGTTTGTAAATAATAAATATATTCCCGACATTAGTTGTTACTGTAATAGTAGTTTGTTATAATTATTACGAGATTCAATTTGTACTATTACTATTATACATGTTTAATGTCTTACATACACACATACATACACATACGCGCCGCGTGAAAATGTATTTAATACTCATACAATTCGTTCGTATTAACTTTTGAAGTACGCTTGACAATATAAGCATGAGGAAGTAACCGTAGTTGTTATACGAAAACAAAATACTACGTGTATTTTATAGAAATATCGAACATAAAGATTATTATATACGACAAGGAACGCGGTTTTCATACGAAATAATTGAAAGTCACGTTCGAGGCATGATCGAAATTGATTGAGACGTTCGATTCGAGAAATAAACGCGCTAAATATTACATTTTAATTGTATGCCAGAGTATGAATTATAACACCGTTGATCATTATACTCGGTATGAATAACATTCCGGTTGGTGATTTAAGACTTATCGTGTTCATTCTCCCATATTATGATGACATTTCGAGATTTCCAACAATCAACCGTTTCGTCGGAAAGTAAATATATGTATATATATATATATTGTATATAAATTTATAAAGATTTCTTGAAAAATGAGTATGGATATGAGCAAATATAATACATCTTAATGTAAACATATAGTTCAAAACGTCGCTGAGCACCATTATTACACGTTTTGTGTGCACTTTTTACGTCTGGACCAGTAAAGCGGATGGTTTGCAATAAAAAAAGTCCCTAGTCCTATTCATACGTTAGGGTTGAAATAAAATTCGTGGAATTGTCCAGAAATATAAAATATTTTTTTTAATTTGTCTTTATAAAAATAATAATAATAATAAAAAAATTTTTTAATTAAAAATATATATATATATATATATATATTAATTTTTTTAATTTGACTACAAAAAATAATGTATTTAATTTATATTAGCATAACAATGAAATTTTATTTTGGTGATTAATTATAAGAATAATAAATAATTAAACGAATATTAGACATATGTAATTATATTTAGAAATTTAAAGTTTATCGAAAATTGATCGTCTATTATCGTCAAAATAACCGAAATCATGTAAATTTAAAAACAAAACGTGTTCAATATGTAAATATGAACTTACAATTACAAATGACAACCATATTGTGTAGTTATTGAAATAAAACTTCGAATGTTTATGAAAAAAAACAAATAGGAAAAGGAACACGTTCAAAACATAATCTAATTCTATATTTAAGAAACAATTATTTTTAAATCTTGTATCTCGTTAAATTAAATAGGTAATCGATAAATATTTCTATAGTCTTCATAAATAATTATTATATTGAAAAGTTTATCAACATGATGAAAATTGATTTTATTGAAAACTCGCGGACCATAAAACTTTATTAACTTTTTGGACATTAACCGTTTATAATGCACACAATCTAGGTGGACATTTGATAAATTGTGAATAAAATAAAAGCCTTTGTTGTAAAACCAATGCATTTAACTTCACGTACGTAATCTCAAAAATATAAATTAAAATTATGATTATCAGTTTTGACTTAGTTATTTAAAATATTTGCCATGTAAGTATAAGACTTGAACTCTACATTTTACATTTTGATTGACATTGGTAAATGTGTTTAAGGAACACTTAATAAAAATTTTAGAGCGATGACTATTATACGGAAGAGGGGTTTGATAATAAAATTAAAACTAACCAGATACAAACGAATAATAATTGATATATATATATATTCAATAACTTTTGAAAAAATAAACTGATACAATTTTGATTCACATTCGTATTTACGGCAAAGGCTTGTGGACTAAAATTTTACTAAATAAATTATATACATTTTTATTTTTCATTAACATAATATAACAAAATTAGAATTTTTCCATTATACTCATATTAAGCGGTAATCTATGCAATGTATGCGTTTAATCGGAATTTCATTATTTATTACTTTAATAATAGCCTTACATATTCAAAAGTCTTAGTTCTTCATGAAAATATCAATAATCGTCTTTATGTGTTTGTATACAATTATAAAATATTGCAGTGAAATATTCAAGACAGGAAACAGTGAAGGTTGGTATGACGAATAATGTGTTTATAAATTAGAAAGAAAATATAAAGTCCACGTTTAATAACATAAAACATAAAAGCAGTAGTTCCGATGTAAAAATTCAAAAGCGATTTGGCTCTCAACAACCTTACATTTATTTATTTTAATATTTAATATTTATTTTTCATAAAATGATTTCGTTTACAAAAAAGTATCGTTATTTATTAAATACTAAATTCACAGCCATACGTGATAATTTAATACCTCGGAGAATTAAAAAATTAATATCAGATTTTAGAATGTTTTTTAATACGTAATATTATTTATTAATTTGTAATATTATTATTAACTCAAATCTTATTTTTTGTATGTAATTATTATTTTATAATACGAGGCTGAAATGTAAGTATTATAATAGTGTAATAAGTTCAAATATGTTGTATGGTTCAGAGTATTGGGTGGTAGACAAGAAAATAGAGGAGTGTAGCAGAGATGAAAATACTTAGATGGATGAGTGAGATGACAAAATAAAATAGAATAAGAAAGGAATATGTATGAGAAAGCGTAGAAGTAGAGCCAATCGCATACGATGCATACGACGAAAGAGAATAGACTTAGATGGTTTGATCATGTATGAGGAGAAAAGATTCGAGAAGAGTAAGAATGCTTATGGAAATGAACGTTGAAGGAAGATAAGGAAGAGGAAGACTGAAGAAGAAGTGGTCAAACGCGATTGAGTGTGATATGAGGACTATTAGTGTGTGAGTGAATGATATGGGGGATCGGGTAAAGTGAAGGCTTAGAACAAAAGTGTTTGACCCCAAATAGTTGGGAACGAGGTAAGGGAGAAGAAGAATTATTACATTACAATATACGTGAAAATAAAATCAACACATTCTAAATAAACGTCAATTTTAAATTTTATGTAAAACGATCCTAAAACATACTTGAAACAAATATTATTAAAATCTCGATTAGACAAACATAAATACTTACATTTGGAAATGTTCAACATTCGTATTTATATATTCATTTTATAATATTATTGTTTTGCAATAAAATTGTACAAAAAAATAGCTTTTGATTATCATTAATGATTATTATTAGTTAAGATACCTGATAATTTAAAATTAATTTTTTTTTCAAATACACAACTACGTTTTAACACACGAGTTTTCCTTTAATCATAATTTTATAAAAATACTGTTAGTTTAATGAGAAGATTAAAAAGCAGTAAGAACAGTTATGAAATTGAGTGTGGAAGGAAGAAGAGGAAGAGGAAGACCAAAGAAGAAGTGGCTAGACACGATTGAGGAAGATATGAGGATTGTTGGTGTGTGCGTCGAGGATGTGGGAGATCGGGGCAAATGGAGGTTTAAGACTAAGGTGGCTGACCCCAGATAGATGGGAATAAGGCGAGGATGATGATGATGACTGTTAGTTTGATGTAAAATAATTATGAAATTAGTAAAAGTCAAAGAAAGATTTATTTTTCCCTTCAAACGAATATAGTGTACACTAAGAAAAATATCGCTGCTCATTTAAATAGAAATTCGTAATACGTTTCTCAAAATTGGTAACATGTAATTTATGAACAACTATAATATAATAAATATTAAGTGTTAGAACAATTTATAATTTTTAACGCTTCTGGCTTATTATAATATTATGCGTACATATTACATTTTATGACTGAAAAAAGTTCGTTTTTGATTAAATTTCCATTTTATCAAACCTTGTTACGATATTAGTAGTTGTCATGGAGTACAACATAATAAAATATTTAAGTTGTTTCCACGTCCATAAGATTATAATACGACATTTGTAAATATTATAATTGGTTTTTAAGTTTTTATATACATAATGCGTAATAATATTAATAATAATAACTATAATAATCTTAATAAAACGTATTTGTGAATAAATTATAAACAATTAGCATACAGACGAAATAACGAACTTTTTCCAGAAACTTTTAGATGTGGAAATTAAGAAAATAGCATTCAGAACGTTTCGAGAGACACTTCATAAAAACAGTGAAAGTTATTTAAAAAAAGTTGCTACGTTATATAATATTTTAAGCAAATTTGTTTTATTTTAACTAGAATATAACGTATATTTCACATGATAACAAATCGATTGGCATAATAATTCAATATGATTCATTTTAATTTTAAACCAGTATACATTTTTTTTTGTCTCGAAGAATTAAAACCTGCAAAAACGTATTTAAGAGTATGATAAATTAAAAGGAAATTCTCGTATTAGAAATAAAACATTACTAGAAAGACTCAAACTTAAAAATTTACTTTACGTCATTGTGTTATCACTTTCTCCGTAATTAAATTAGTTCAATATTTTCAATTGTTTAAAAAAATCGAAGTGTAGGCCATACAACACCGTATCAATTACTTTGAATTAAATATAAACAAATAAACGTACATGAATAACCAATAAAAAAAATTTCCCTGTACAAAATAGTAACACGATGATTTTAAACTTTAAAATTAATATCAGACACTTCCGTAATAAAAAAGAAAAACTTACAACGTATATTAAGAACATTCTGGTGTAAATAAACGAATTTTGATTCATTTGCCACTCAAAAAAATTATAATTTCATAAAGTTGAAATTGCAAAGAAATAAATAATAAATGTTTTTCAGCCTCAAGGTACAATATAAATCCTTAATCCTTGCTTAACGGATCGACGACGATGATGATGCGTTTTTTTGCCGAAGCACGAAAAGTAAACATTATTTATAATCTCGTATATAGAAATCATCTTCTACAAGGCATATAGGACCAACTGAACCCAGCATACGTTGTCACGTCTCCCAAAGAATATTCGTATTTCAATTCTGTTAATCTAAATGTTTTTGGATACACAATATTTTTTGGTTTTTTTGTCTGGTTGTACCTACACAAATAAATGCTCACGCGTGGCCAAACTGTATATATCTGTCCATAGGAGAAACAAACTCGCAGCGATTTTTCTTGTGCTTGGTCGGTGGTCGAAACAAATGCGAGTTGTATTGCAAACTACAAACATTTGAATTCGAATGGTATAATCGTCGGAATAATCGGAACGCGTGGCAACCGAATATCTTCTTTTAAATTTTCCATTTTAAACTATAAAAGCTTCGATTTTATTGTTTATCATCTAGTACCGTTGCAAAGTCCTGGTAGATTGTTTAGAATTATAATTGTAAGGAATTACAGGCACGCCAATTTTTAATGCTAAAACGTGCCGTGACTTGCTGGCGAATCAAGTGAATTTAAGTATTCGTTTAAATAATTAAATAACTCCGTCTTGATTCATAACAGTATCGACGGATTTAAGTATACGTTTTTGCTTCTCCTGGTATATCGTTTTGAATGCTGAAATTGAAATCGTCGCTTTTGGTTGCTAATAATAGCGTGTGCTACTTTGGGAAATTCTATGCAATATTTGGGAAATCATTGAGAATAAATTCGCTTGTGGTTAGTACGATTTTACAGGAGTTTTTGGCAATGTGATACACTGTGTGTTCACTCATCAATTACCGTTTCATATTTCCGTTATTCGACAATTGTTTTGCGAAACGTTTAGCGGTTGCGTCATGTTGTAGTTGTACACACATATCGCTGTTCAAAGACGATTACTGACGTTTCACCGTAACACTGATGATTTAAGACTTGCGGATATTAAATATGTGGCATTGTCGAAAATCACCGGACAACGAATGAGCTCGTCACCGTAAACCTGTTCACTTTCTCTCGAATCTATTAGTGAACGACGAGGCGTTTCCGATGCCATTTTGTGTGCCATCGTATATTCGTTACAAATAACGAGTCGACATGGTCGGAATACTTGATCCAACGAAGCACGTTGTCAAGATGTCAATGCGTATTTGCTGTAGTTGGACGGTATTTAACGCGTCGGCGAGTAAAAATTCGCGTCTTTTTCGAGAAAATTTAATTCTTGGTTAGCGACGCACACTCGACCGTTTACTATCCTCCATGCTTGGAAGAATATCGGCCCACGTACGTTCGTTTACGACGGTAAACCCAAGTAAAATCTTCCTGCGTTGTTCGGACGAGCAATATACTTAGATGGCTCAACGCGTTGGTCGAATATAAATAAATAGGAATGTCCTTCAACCACTTTATTTTGTTAGTGACGTTGAAACGTTTTCCGCTTATGCATTCCGTATGTAGTATTTTCACTGCATTTCAAAGTAAAGCGGCGTCTTTGCAAACATATCGTTCCCACACAATGAGAAACGTATAATTCAAGTTGTTTACGGTGGTAAAAATACCCTCGCACGTTTATATTCTGTTATGAAGTAAAAGCGCTGTCCATTTTCCAAGTGCACCGCTAAATAAACAATTATTGGGTATCTTTCGTGGATTGAAAATGATAAAACACGTTATACTTTTTACTAATACGACGTCGATTCTACCGATAAATGCATTTCCCGTTAAAAAAACTGCTACGTCATTTGTATTTGTAAATGTACTTGATCGATCTCGTCGAATTTCAATACTGGACATTGATATGTGCTTTGTATGTTTTCGAAAGTAACAGCGAGTACGGTACAATCCGACAATTATCGACTTTAGTATTTAACGTGATAGATTTGACGCCTTTTTTAGTTCATCGTCGACGGAAAATCGGTCTTTTTCAGTTATAGCCTCGGCAAGTATATCTCTCGATTATCGTTTCGTGCTTTTCCCATTAAACACGCTTGGTAAATTGTTGTTGAGTATACCACACGGACTATGAGTCAGGCTTTTGGTGGCCATTTCGAATATGTATGGATCTCAATAATGACATCTGGTATTTCTGTTGATATGCCTCGATCAATTTGATTTGGTGTAATTTTTCCGATCAACCTAATCGGAATGTATTGTAGTAATAAACAATTTCGTATATAAATAATACACGTGCCTTTCTTATGGTAAGGCACACTGAGTAAAATAAATACCGCCAAAACATTCGCTGTAGCCAAAAACCCTTAAATACCAACTTTCACGAAAATCAGTTGAGTGACATAAAAAAACGAACCAACAAAGAACAATTCATTTTTATATTACGGTTAGAGGTGATTTAGCCAAATGAAACGTATGTTCGTTACTATTCCTATTTTAGTGCCGCGTTAATTAAAAACACGAAATATTAAATCCGACGAAATTCGACATAAAAAGTTAAATTCGAATATATATATATATATTAATATTATTGTTTTTTAAAGACCAATCAAAGAAATATTTTATATTTCTGGACAGTTCTAAAATAAAATTTTATTCTTACACTAATATCAATGAAATATATTGCTTGTTTATAATCAAGGGTTTGTGTGTACTTAATTTAAACGATTGAATAAACGACAATTTATTAACATTTATTACTACTCCATGTTTTTAATTATTGGTATACCGTTTATGATACAAAATAATATTCTATTTAAATTTATACGATTCAAATTATTTCTTTATTCTTTTTATAAATCCATAGTTATTGATGACAAAATATATCAGTAATTTGTAATAGTAGTTAATTTAATTTGAAGTTATTTTTGATGTTCAAAATAATTTTAATAAAAACCGTATCAACGTAATATGTATGTAACATTTAAAGTCAGTTATATCGACATAATTATTATTATTTCCACAATTAGAATATATTTGGTAAAAGTTTCTATTTTTAGTCAATATTACTATAAATTGTATCGTGTTTCGCTTAACGTAATAGTACGCTTTGTTTATTTTAAGTTTAAAATAAATTTGGAAAATATTTTGGAAATGTGAATCATTTTCATTGTAATAAAATGACAGTTTGGTAAACTACATGTCTCGTTTAAAATAATTTTTTTCGTATTATATACGTTTTTCATTACTAATGTTTTTTTTTTTGATCGGGAATACCATTTTTTAATTGTAACGCTACGAGGGACATAAATACATCTCTATATGGCAATACAAATGTAATATAATCGTTTTTTTTCATTCCAAACAGCTGATCACGTTTATTGGCTGAAACAACGTAAAGTATATTATTATTATCTCCGAAATATATAACAATATATTTCGTTAAAAATACACATAAGAGTTGTTTTTATTTTTGTATACTTTACTTCGATTAAAAAAGTATTGTAACACGTTTTTATTTCGGATTTTGTGTGGGATAAAATACAAAGCCACGAGATTTACGTGATTTTCTCGTAGTTTTTTGTTTTCATTTGTTTGTCAAGTTTATTTTGAATTTAAAGATTCTCATGAATTATTACTCACTATTATAGTTTAACTTATCTGGAACTTTACAGGTAGATGCGGTTATAGTGTGCGAAATGGTACTTTATTTGGGCTATATTTTACGCCGTGAAAATTCCATCTGCTATTTCTATCTAAAAAAGGAGCGAAAAAAATATATAAAAACGTTTATTATAGCCATTTTATTTTCTTTAAGACGAGACTACTACTGATTTCGCTTAAACCCCGTATAATGGTCAAGATCAGTAAGGAAAATGTCTTTGTCTAAAAAAACTCCGTGAATACCTTTTACAGTTTTTTCGTTCACGTTAGTGACGCGTTATTACGTTTCTGTAACAGTGGTGACTTTTTGTAAAATTTAATTTATATATAAATATACACACATACACAATTTGATTTGATTTTGTACATTAATGACGTTTGACGTACTTAACTGGTTCGTTCGTTAATTGTATAAAATACATTTCGTTCGAAGTGAACGTATCATCAAAAGCAATTTACGGTTCGGAATAAACATTTGTTTTACAGTCAGTAACAATTATTAAGGTATATAAAAATTATTCTTTATTATTGTCTCATTAAATTACGTTATTGGGTTAATACTCGAAACCAAAAAACGGTAACATTTTACATTATACGAGGCGCTTATTTTTGTTTGGAATTAAATTGAATTAGCATATACGTGTATGAAACGAAAGGAGAGGACCAAGGGATAAAGTTCATTTTTCATCGATGCCGCCGTTGATACAATATCTACACGTACACCGAAAACGCTTTTTGGGAAACGTTATTTCCGTAAAAAAAAAATACATCGTTAACGTAAAATTAAGTACGATAAAATGTTGTGAGTAATCCCGTTCCAAAGATCCGTAATATAAGTGTAATTGTGTTATACAAAGAAAAGCGTATTAAGTACCAAATTATGATGTACGAATATTTTTATATGGCGGTTAGATTAATTACTTTAGGACAAATTTTAAAAAATGCGAAGGCGTTTAATTTTTGTTCAGTCGCTGGATTTCTTTGAACGGAGGTCGTATTTTATATAACGAACGTGTGTTCCGTAATACATGATTTGTGATAATAGACCATCCATAAGGATATTAAACAACTACGTGAAAATTTGTAATTTTTATCAATATTAACGTAGATGGTATAAAGACTAAATGTAGTACCGATGAAAACAATGTACCGTGTTATTCGCAATAATTTTTTGGTCGAACAATTTACCTCGTGACACTTAGTTATTCGTATACATTTTATAACTGGCTAATATTAGTGCCGTGTGGGGGCCGAAGGATGCGAATAAATTATTTTCAGACAATTCCAGTATAATTGTTTGAAAGACATTTGGCAGTCTTTGGAAATATATTTCGTACCGAGTTGTGATATAACGCAGGTGAGGCAGACGCGGGCGTGTTCATATTTTGTACATGGTAATATATAATTCTTTACGTATATAATTTCATCTTTATTTATATATATTATATATTATGATATAATTATTATAATAATATATAATATAATATTATATATTATTTATATATTTATACATATATTTAAATATTTTTATTCTTCAATGAAGTTTCACATTTCACCGTCCTGCGTCACCGAATTTTTTATTATACGAGATAGTACAGTAAGGATTTAACCATTATAAGAAAAATTAGAAAGAAAACTATTGTAAATACGCGAATACTCTAACCTACGGCGAGATTAAGAAAGTTACGTTTTACTTTAAATTTTTTGATTTATTATTACGAATGAGTTTGTGATAGATACAGTTATTAAGATTCGATATTCTGTGTGGAAAACCGTGTGACGATTCGTGTCGAAATCATTTCAATGTTATTCTGACGCGTGAAATTGCAAAAATCACGACAACTCCGTAACGTACTCACTCGGCCTTTGTACCGAAACGATAGCGATACATTATTATTTAAGTGGCTTGTTCAACGGTTACGGGCTATACACCAATTGGACGTACTTTCGTAACGACGAATTGTTCGGGATTAAAAATACGTTATCGTTAAAATTGATTACCAGTGAAAGAGGCAGTGGCGTTTTAGTCGGTGGCGGTGGTCCAGCGGAAAGGTCAGAAAAACGTGTTCGCTTATCGTTACGCCACATACGAGCAAAATAAAAATGTAGAGACCGCGGACCGAATAGCGCGACAATAAATTGGACGAATCACAGTCACGTCCGTAACGTTTCCAAAATCGTGGTCAATCCGACGGAGAAGAAATCCAAGGGTGCACGCGAATCCCGTATAGGTTTTTATTTTAAACATTCGCTTCGTAACGTGCAGTAGTTATCGCGTACAAAAGCACAATAATGCCGATTTGAATGGCGCGAAAAGGTTACGCGAACTTTATTTTTATTTTCGCGTTATTTCCTCGTTCGAAATTCCGAAGCAATATTATCTTATACGATTATCACTAAATGACAATCGATAATTAAATTAGGAAATAACTCGTTTTTTCCGTTCCACGATTTTTAGGCTTATTGTGCCCCTTTTTACGCGGTATTGTAAATCATAACGTTTAGGACCACGTCGGGTCACGGCGTCGTTCCGTCATCGTGTACGCAAACATACCGCAGCCGCCGCCGCCGCCGCCGCCGCTCGTCGCGTCTTTAGTAGCGGTCGTGCGTTCACGCGTGCGTCATTTCGGCACGCTGGCGAAGCTTTGGCGCTATTCGCCATTCGTTCAAAACCATAGTGAACATCGCCCTCTCGAACTCGCGCACGGTTTTCGCTCCGTCGTTCGGCGTACGTCGTCGCCACTGTCCGCGCGATCCATTATACTTACGCGCGCACAACGCGATCGTCCGTGTATACAATACCGGCCCTCTATCCCTCTCCTCTCGCCATTAATATCGCCGTGTTCGAAATTTTCTCGTTGTTTACTGTACCTACTGTCGGATTTCCGCGTTTAATTCGTTCGAATTATTCGATATCGCGAGTGTGCGTTTACGGGCTCAATACCAATCGCCGTCGTCCGTACGTTTCGTTACCGCCACGGAGATATACCGATCTACGTGGAGATTTTCGTAACAGTAACAACGAAGAGTAGCGCGCCTTAGTTTGCCGGCGGTCGTCGACATAAGTGCTTGTTCACGGTGTTTTTTCCCTACCACCGGACGGTTTGACGAGTTTACAACCGGAGAAGGATTATTGGAAAATGTTCAAAGCTTGAATATTGTCACGACGACTAATATCCGCAATATTGGTAAGCAATAACGTGTTGTTTGGCCGCTATTCGTATAGCGTTTAGTTAGTTTAACGCGGTTCGAACAGTGGATGGCATACTATAATTACGCGAAAGTAGACTTTTAGAGACAATTATTCGTCACTGTAACGATATCATTCCACGCACTTGGCAAACACAATCCAATTCATTTTATATTTCGTAAGGTGGCGTACGAGAAACATCGACGTTAATTCAAACGCCGTCGTCTTTTGTGTTTTTAATTTTGAGAAATCATTTTGGTAACGAATTATTCCATGAAAAAAAAACCGCGGCACTGTTTACGTTTCCTTGTGAATTGCGCAATGTGACGCTCATAATTCTAAATGTACTCGTATTTAATTTTTGATTACGATTTTTCGTTTAATAGTATTTCGTAACGTATTAGCGATATTACTAGAGGATATTTCGGCAAAACGGCTATTTTTCGCAAAAAAAAAAAAACGAAACATTTTTTGTAAAAATATGACCGGGCTGGGATTATTTTCGTATGTTTAAACAAATAGCTCTTCCGGGAGCTTATCAAATATACCACTGATAATCCTCGTTAATTATTCCGCAAGAGGGGCATTTGCTTTCCTGTACGTCGTAGCGTGTTTAATATTGAATATACCGTGCTATTCAACACGAAATGAAATCGATTTTTTATTTTTGTTAACAATACACACACTAGTCAATCTCGTTTAACATTTAAAAATCGAAAAACCAAAATATTAGATTACCTTGAATTAACAAAGTATATAACGTCGAATCCCAACAACATTTATAATCGTTCGCAGTATCGTGCGAGTGTTTATCGAAAACATAGAAATAACTATTTCACACATTTTATGTTATTTGTTGTAAAAATAATTTAACGATCGTTTAAGTAAATAAACTTATAATTTTAGAACACTGTATAGTATACATATTCACATGCAAACACAGACACAGATACACACACACACACACATACACACACACACACACACACACACACACACACACACACACACACACACACACACACACACACACACACACACACACACACACACACACACACACACACACACACACACATACACAAATATTTATCAACAAGAAATAGTACCCAAAACAAAGTTTAATCACTTATATAGTATTATGGTTTTATTGTTTTCTATTTAAGATAATCGGTTGTCAATTGTCAAAATTTAACGTGTAATTATACGCAGAATTCATAACAATCTATAAGAGAAGTGTACTTATAATGAAAGTTACATTTTGTTATTGCGTACTAATTTAATAATAAAACGAACGAACTCTTTTAATGAGCCTTACCACATTACACGAATTATTCGAGGCTTTAATGAAAACGATACAAATTTTCGTCAATCTTCTTAAACCATAGCAAAACTTTGCCGGGTAAAAAATTAACTTTAAATTGCGTCGGGCAATCCAAAAGTTAATAATCAATGTGTAATACGTATTTAATGCCAACAAAAATGTATTCCATCGTCTATAATAATTTATTCGCGTTATTGACGATACATTTTAAAATTATTATCCATCCTAATAAAGAAAAACATTGAAAATACACGTATATTATAATGAAGTGCAATACACGCGTATAATTTTAGGAATAAAATGATTTACGTACGTTACTATTTATCTTTTTTATAATAGATAATACAAACGATGTATAATATTTATATATTCTTGTATTATACGTGGATTTTCGGTTAGGTTTTGTAAAACTATAAAATATTAATTTGCTTATAAAATTTTTAATTTTAATATTTCCAACACCTTTAACAACCAAAGTGTAGGTTACACTTTGTGTATTAAATTTTCGTATCCGTAACGATAAAGTATATCGTAATCCGAATCAAAATTGAATTTTTAATAAATTTCACCATCGTGAAATTGTATCAATAATACGATAACAAACATTTTGTGGCATTAGATCAAAGTTCAATAAATTATGTTTTTGTAAACGTGTGATATTTACCTATAACTAATGAAATTTCCCATTAAAATCGTAAGTACTGTTCGTAATAATAAAATTTATCGGTAGTTTTTTACATAATAATACTAGAATATTGTGTCCTTCTCCACTTGCGATTTGTTATCGTCACACGCTATTCGTGTCATTGTTATTTGTTTATATTTGTAATATAAGTTGTGACCTAGTGACAGAGATTTATGCCTACAAAATTATATGTAATTTATTAAATCACGTGGTTTGGTCCAAATGTCAGTCATCAGTAATACAATACAATAATTATGGTTTCGACTATTATCAATAACTATTAAATATGTAGTGTGGCATTTAATCCTTTGGTATTAGATGGCATGTTATACGGATTTAAGTAAAATCAATTATTTTTCTCATACTGGCTTTTTTAATATATAAAGGTTTTGATTAAAAAAATGTAGTAAATTAAAAAATATACATATTACTATCTTTTTTATATTTTATTATTATTTAATAATTTAAGTTATTTTTCACTAATACAACTTAATCATTTTATACAATATTTTATTAAGCATTTATATTTTTAAGCGATTTAATATTGTTCAAAGTTATCTGAAATAGACGTATTTTTTTTTTTTTTGTTTATTCTTGTTAAACAAATTAAGATTTCAGAAAATTATTTCGAGTTCGATTAAATTCTTTTTGCGTAACATACTGTATAAAAGTAATTGTTTGCTAAAACATTGTCTGAAGAAAAATTAAAACAATATAATGAATTGTAATTGACTAACTTAAACAAAATAAATATATATCGTAATAATTAATTTATTAAATCATTTCACAAAAACGAAACGAAAAACAAATAATTAACGTTCTAAATTTTATTTATTTTTCGTATATTTTTAGAAATATTTTGTTACAAAAAATTAATTTTAAAGGGTTTTAAGGATATTCAACCAAAAGCTTCATTTTCAATTATCACGATAATAAACGTATATTTTAGTTTAATATTTAATATTATTTAGAGGAAGTGATAAGACACTGTTTTACTAATTTGTAATATTATGTTTATTTTATAAACATTTATAGTCATAAAAATTTGATATATTCGTCAATCGTTTATTTTAAAATAATATTGCACTGTATATATATTACATTATATTATACTATTGGACATAAGCTAATTATAAATAATAATATAAAATAAAACGCGCATATTTGAATTATAAAAACGGAAATGAAATTGATTTAACATTCATTTAATATGATTAAAATACGAATATACCTAAAAAAATAAACGTCAATTATTGTGGATTTTTGTCCGTTTTCGTCAGTGATTTTTGAAAACTTTATATACAACATCCAATAATATATTATGTTATATCCAGCTGTAGCTGCAAATATACATCTCAATATTCGTTAACCTGTATACAACTTTAAGGCTTCATTAATATTTCTTAAAATTTAACAAATAAAATTCTCAAAATAATAAATTCATTGCCAAATTTTGTTTTTGTGATTATAAATAATTTATAACTAGTATACTATAGTAACATATATTGTAATTTAATTCTAATACACGATTAAAATCATATACATACATAATCTAATTTGATTTTATTAACACGTATACTGGAATACGATTTATAAATTAGATAACGATTTCAACTAATATTTTTTATTCTGTAATAATTATTTTAACGCGCGCGTGGTTTACAATTTTAGAAATTTGGAATTAAATTATACAATTTGTTTATACGTGTTTTTATGAATATCTATCAATATTTAAACGAAATAAGAATCCTTAAAATGTCGTACTTAGAAAAATGATAAATTATATTATTCTATTCGTACCTTATTTAACGATTATATTTCTATATTGAAAATGTAATAGATGGAACTATCGCAAATTTGGAAGAAAACAAAAATGTTGAATGAATAATAAAAACTTGGGCACATAAATACTATAACATAATAATTGTCTGCGAATTTCCGAAATATATATATAGTTTCCTTTTACACGTCAAAAACACTTTGGAAAATTTAAAACTGGATTTTATTAACAAGTGGCAAATATGCTTGCTTACAATTTTCGACGTACGCACACGGAAGGTTTGTATGAAACTTTCGAAGTTTGCACTCCTATCATCCACATTGTTGAATAACTATTTTAAAAAGTAAATTGTAGAAATATTTTCTAGAACATTTCCTAGAATTTAATAATTAAATAAATAAACAATAATTTTGTGACATTATCATTTTGTAATTCATAATTTTAAAATTTTATTTTGTATAACAAAACATTCCTTGGTTATAATTTTTATATTTTATTATACACTTATCGTATTTAAGTATTTAAAAATTATAGTAAACTGTGTGTTTAAGTTGTATCGTATTTTTTCATCGAAATATAATTACAATATATTTAATAATATATTTAAATATATAACGAAATATATTATTTTATTTTATTTAGTTAAATAAGAAAATACAATTAGGTGGTTTAAGATAATAAAGTACTTTTATGGTAAAAAACAAAACAATACATAAAAGAATTCTAAATAATGTACTATACATATATAATTATTGTTATAAAGAAAATATCACAATTTATACGTAATAGTTGAATTTTAAAATTTGTTAATTAATAATCACATTATAGATTATGATAATACCAGAGACGGATAAAATATATTTTAAATAGTTATAAATGTACGAATAATTATAAAATTATATCCAATATGGGTTAAAATTCATAAGTAATATTGTGATTAAATATAAATTTCTATCGGTATTTAAAAGTACATCGAAAATGTGTTTAATATACCGGAAAAATATTTTCAGTACTTTAGGAAATATTACATAATAGATACACATACATATACCATAAAAGAGGTTCAAGATTACAATATACATGGTAACGAGATATGTTTGCAATATTATGAGAACCAATTGAGAAAATTGAACACTACCCAAGTTTTTCCCGATATATAAACGCGTAATTTTAAAACGAGTATAATGAAACATAAATACGTACAGTTTTTGTATTTGATAGGTTTAAATACAAATAAGCGAGAAATGAACTTATAAAGTTTAAATCGAGAATACAAAACTAATAACACTTAACAAATATAACAATTATATTGTACGGAAAAAATAATGATTATACGTATATATTAATTTGCGATAATATAGTATTGGAAATGAATGTATATTTGAACAGATCAATACGATTTCGGAGAAACCCTATTAGACAATATCTATCAGAGTTTCGTAAATGTCGTACGCATTATAATCATATCCATCTGAATAGTAAAATAATTAAAAGTCCGGCGTACTATGTAATTAGATATAGAAAAATGTTATTATAGGAAATGTAAAATTTTAATAATGTTTAGCGTAAAATATCGAGAGGTCTATACATATTATTAACAATACATACATTAATAAAATTACAATAAGGTGGTTTCATTATTATTTTTTTTCAGAGTAAAATTATTACAAATTTCCATAGTAAAATTTATTTGATACTTTAACCGTGTTTTATAGTATATTAATTAATTTACGTTTTATCCATGATATAAATTCGATTAGAATTTTAATTTTAATTTTTTATTTATTATATTTTTGCTTTGGTAAAGTCTAATATCATTATAAGCGGAAAAATGATATTAATTTGACAAAATTATTTAGAAAATTTGCAAGTGATATTCCGACGTAAATCGAGCAACATAATAATTTAATTTCGACGTGTTTATCTGATGTGGTTTCAATAACAATTTTTTTTACTCGAAGTTTTTCACGTGATGTATCGCGTTTATTGTTGCATTAAAATTTTGCACGAAAAATAAAATTATAAATATAAGAGAACCGGAGCTTGATAGTGTTTTTCTACAAAACTCATGAAAATGTTTTAAACTTTTACGGTAATGGCGAATACAGAAAATAAACTGTTTAAATATTAATTTAGAAAATTGAAAATATCAGAGATAATTGAATGACTGAAATTTAAAACCTATTTATTTTTACGTTTAAAGGAAAACGTACGAGTATAATTTTAGTTTTAATTTCAAATAATATTTTGTCTACAAAAAATGTTTTAACTTTTTATAATAAATTATTAAAAACAAGAGAATAATATTATTACATAACACGTATTGTTATTTAGTAATTAACATGAAAATTTCGAACAAAAATGTGTTTTTTTTCATTAATTTTGTTAACATTTTACGTTTACATATTTAATATATATCTACCAATTAAAGTATTCTTTTAGAATATTCTATACAAAAAATAAATGTCATTATTAATTTATATTTGAAATTTCTTATGTTTTTTTGGTTTATTTCAAATTTATAGAAAAACGTACAATTATTATTATTATTCAGCTATTTTATAGATACGAAATCATAAAACTTTTTAGGTGTAATTTTATTATTTAACGTAATGTATAAATTAATTGCGTTCTAATTTTTATACCTATAATATGTAGTTTATACGTTATTAAATTCATGGCAATTATATTATGTCCAACTAAACACTATTTTCATTAAATAATCATAACGATTTCGTAATTATCTGAATATGAATGTCCGTTGTGTACATTTTTGTTTGAAGTTAAATATTTAATTTTTATTGAAAACTGTAAAATAAATCCATATTTTTTTTCATTTTCTATTATAAAATATTGTATATATTAATAAATTCAAGATTTAAATTAATTTGGTAGTTAAGTGAAATAAGCAATAAACCACGGATAAATAATTATAATTTAAAGAAATCGAAATTCACTTATAACAATTAATAAATTTATATCTAATATATCAAACTTCTTAATAGATTTGACTTATTTGCAAAAAATTAATTCATAAATTGACTTTATCAAATGGTTTATATAATTATTATTTTTTATTCGTTTGTAATTTTTTTTTTTTTTTTTGGATTCTGAGAAAAATATACGTTAAATATGAAATATGCAATATATGTAGATTTCAATTTTTTGATGAACGAACGTACTACAATAACGTAAACGTATAAAATTCGTGAAATGCTCATTTACGGGATATCATATGGAATGGTCTATTATATAATCCTTTTTGAATATAAAAGTTTATTATTAGTTAATCTAATAATATTTTAAAAATATTGAAAGGATTATTATTCACAAATCTAGATAGATTTATCAAATTTTCTTTCGGCGTTTTCTGTTTTATAGTTATCGCCCCAAACCACATTTTATTATGACATTTTTAAGGACCGTATCAAATGTCTTGTTCGTCAAAAAACAAGATTTAAAACGCATTGCTTAAGTTCATACGCAGGACCTTCGACGTGTTTTAATTACACGTTTATTATATAATGAATATTATAACTTAAAATACAAATCCACTCATTGTAATTGCTTTCTATGTAAGACAATTTTTTTATTTAAAAATTGTCTCGTCATGTATAACAATTTTATAGTAACGATGAAAGAGCGTCAACAAACAAATATTGGAAAATATATAGTTCAAAGATATATAAGATATTATAGAATTTATTGTTTTTATTTCTTCTAATAATAATATTAATAGTTAAATTACTGTGCAGATAAGTTGTGAAAGTTCGTAGTTATTATTTTTAACAAATAAAATTTTGTATTGCTCTTGTGTATATATATATATATATATATATATATATATATGTATAATATAAAAAACTCGATTTTAAATTTGGGCGATATTCACTATCGAATATCTTTATGCATGCGTCTCATATAGCTTTGTCACAAGCATTAAGTACATCTAAGAAACTTATTTGAATGGTTTATGAAATCTAACGCAAAATATTTAGTAAACAAAAATCATTAATTTAATCCAAATTTGTCGATATACTATGCATGTAAAGATTAAACGGCCTTATAGTCGATATACAAACATAAATCTACTTACAAATATTCGTTGTTAAATTAATTTTATTTAAGTTTAAGGATATTTTTAAGCAAT
>JAIPRN010000142.1:91603-121562 GCA_025469175.1 Geopemphigus sp. TES_GeoC_2020
TGTGTGTGTGTGTGTGTGTGTGTGTGTGTGTGTGTGTGTGTGTGTGTGTGTGTGTGTGTGTGTGTGTGTGTGTGTGTGTGTGTGTGTGTGTGTGTGAGATCTAAATATTGTGGTGGGAGACTATTATAGCGTTATCCCGCCTAATTTTAAGCAGTAAAGATGCGTGACACCTGTTGTTGGCGCTGTAGAAGTATAAACATATTTCATAGTACTTCAGTGCGCGCGTTTTCGTTCGACAGGAGGGAAATACACGTAGTGTTTGAATTCATTTTTTATCGAACCATAAACGTAAAATTAAAGAAAACATAAACATGCCTAGATCAAAAGGTAAGAACGACGAATTTTTTTTATTTTAATTATTCAGTCAATTTTATGCGAAAACAATATTCATGTTCAATATTTTAAATACAATTATTACAAATATATTTTACAATTGAATCTATGTATATTTATAAAATCGATATCAAAATTAAAATTGTAAAATTATTATGAAAAACTACACAATTTGATTTTATAGTATATACTAACAGAACACTTCAATATTACAAGCTATTTTAGTATTTTTAATACTTCTACAGATAAAAAATTGCGTTTTTCGACTAAGCTATTATAAAATAATAAAATTTGATAAAATTAGTTTGGAACCTTCAATAAGTATTTAATATGTTTTTATATTATTATCGATTTAAGTAAAACAGTTATCAACACAATTAATTTGCTGTTAATGGGATTAAACATAAAAATATAGAGAATAATTTTAGAAAATAAACGTTTAACTTGTTAAATACCTATTAATTATTGATAATAATAACAAACGATTTACGCGTTAATTAGTTTATAATTATAAATTTATTCCTAAAATTATGATTTTTTTGTATGGTCTATTAGACATAACAGAAATACAATATACAGTTCACACTTGTTTAAATATAGTTAATACGATTGAAACCCTAATTCACACGTATGATAATATTTATCACATTTATTACACGGTACGAAACTGCACATTTCAATAGGATCCGACTTAAGTAAGGGAAATTGTTAAAAAATCCGCGACCAAAATTGTGTCAGTTTGTTTTAAAATGATTTTTAGTTATAATTATAAATATCGACTTTACGAACTCAGTATTATATTAAATTTTTCCAGCGTATGTGTCAATATAAATAGCGCGTTACATGAAACGAATCTAATTATCTTCGACGTTTCAAAATTGTTCTAATAATAAAACGAATTTTCGTAATACAATATGCACATATTATAATGTATAAATGACGAGTAACACGTTAATCGATTTTGACGGCACCAAACAATATTAAAAACAAATATAATATCTAATTTAACTAAATAAAAAGACATGTATTTTATTTTCATTAATAATATATGCAGTATAATAAATAATTATGGAAGACGTTATATTTGAAACCTTCGGGTCACAATAATCTGTACACCTACACTGGTCATACGAACAATTTCCATATAAGAAAACCACTTTTTACTTGAAGCGTCGTAATGTCATTAAAAATCACGTATTTTCGCTGAATGAAAAACGCCGAAAGGAATATACATAGAATTTAAGACTGATAATTATTTTCAACGTAGTATTCTGAGCGTGAAAAAATTGGATCACGTCTTCCGTGGTTCGTTAGTAAATTTCAAGTAATTTGAACGAGAAATCAAAATGTTCGATTTAGTTTTTGCGTGGAACTTAAAATCAAAATTAAATTAAACTTAATATATTGATAAATACGTATAAATTTAAAACGGTCACGGTCGAAATTATTTCCGTTTCACCAATATCGCTTGCTAACAATAAATATTGTGTAAAGGAAATTCCAAAATGTATATTTCGTATTGTAACCGATAATTATTATCGATTTATTAATTAATTAATTTTAATTTAAATTGCAAGTTTGAAACATAATACGTTTATATTTATAATATTGTATTTTGATAAGTTTATGTTTAGACATTTACGTACATACAATCCATATAATTATTACACTCATTATTACTAAATTAACGATGAAAAAACGGTTTTGTTTAAGAGCCCAGTGATTATTAATGTTTGTTTTTGTTTTTAACTAGAAAATAGTCCGTATTTTTTTCTGAAATATCTTTGCGCGTGTCCATTTACACTATTATTATATCTTACATGTGAACGGAGCCTTTAATTGTTTACGGTAAACGTAAATTTCGACCTTCGGAAAATATTGTAAAAATAAAATTCATTCGCACGTTGAAAATACAATCAACGACTGTAAACAATGAAAAAACACCTGATTTGTATTTTGTATCCGAATAATTATTTATCGTTCGAAAACAAAACAAAACAATAACCCTCTTGTTTCTATTCATACATTTATCTATGTATAGGCGCGTATTGGCGTGTTCCGATTGTGATAATAGTAAATGGGTCAACTTATCGTCGTGTTTATAATTACCGCGGTTGTTAATTGAATGTAAATTTCATGTTATCCTCACCAAATTTCTTAAAAAAAGCGTATTATATTCCAGTCAATTAGTTGAAGGAAAATGACGGGAGGAAATGCGGCGGAAGTCGTTAAAAAATTATGTCGTGGTTGTAATGAGTGTTGCAACTTCGTTACGGTATAATACGAAATATTAAAAAATGTGTTCACCAATAATTATCAGGAGTGGATACGAATCAACGCAAAAATCAAATTTTGTATTTAAGTATAACATAGTACCTAAGGTTAAATAATAACCGTCTACAGTTGTGAAGATATTGAAATACATTACATTCAAAATTATCTTAAGTTTTTAAGACTCAAAATTTGTATACACAATTTTCACGTGCGTCAGACTATTAGCCGTTAATAAGTTGTACTTATAATATTCTTAGGCTGTGTATAATCTATAATTATCTATATATTCTATACGAGTTCGTCAATGCTTTTAATACTTTATCGAATTAAAAATTAACATTTACTAAATTCATGTGACATGTTCATTCGTGTCTATTTTACTTCACACTCGTTTATAATTAATACAACAATATTGTTCAATATGTATATAGAATGGAACTCGCTCGATATAGAATACCGAATACATATACGAATAGCTTGAATGTTCAGGAAATTTAAGTTATCGCACCACAGAAACGTGTACATAGTCGTACATCCGTACATTTCTGTGTTTATCATTATCGTATACATCATTGTTGCACGTCTACTAGAATTATAATGTTATCACTTATCACGACGTCGTCGTTCATATAATATAATATTTACTACGAAGACATCATTACGTGTTCTGAACTTTATTAACGAATCGAAATATATTATAAAACATTTTTATTCGAAGTGAAGCTCATTTAATCGTATTGATTTTTATTATCCGGTTTTCTCAAAATTATGACAAAAAAAACGAAGACAAGGGTTTTTTAATTATTTCCTAACGACTGTCAAATGCATTGAACTCAATAACTGATCGTTTGTGGTTTTTACTTGTAAAAGGTAGTAGACAAAGACCGCGCAAATTTTTATAAAATCACGGACTTTTTTTAACGATACGATAAAATTTTCATTCCCAAACCGTCAAAAACGTGTTTATATACAACCTGATCAATGACAAAATTTAGGAAGCAAATATAAAAATGTATGTCAAGTATCAAATTCGTAATATTGCGCATAGGTTTAACAATTACAAGTTAGGTTATTTAGACAAAAAACCAATTTAAACCGATTCGGCTTTCTCCTGTTTTCTTAAATCTCAAAGCTTTTTAGTATTAATGGTAGAAAACATATAGGTGATGTTTGAATGGGTTACACCTGAATACTCGAAAAAGCAATAATTATAATACGTATACTTCATAAAGTTAATCGAAGTAATATTTATTAAAATTTATTTTATGAAAGTTCGCGTTTTTCAAATAGTGTGTGGTTTTAACTTTACTAATAATCTACGATATTCCGTCATGTTTTATTTTGTGTGCGGTTTCGCGTATTTATCGTAAATTGTACTCTATTATTTTAGTAACACATTTTAAATAACAACATACATATGTTACATAAGTATATATAAACTGCATTATAAAAATATTATCATAAATCGATAATTATTAATTGAAACCATAATAATAGAATATTAACATCCATATAATAATACGAGATTCGTCGATTTACGTTTATTTTATAGTTATAAATAACATTATTAATGATTTAAAATTAGATACATTTCTAACGAACTATTTAAATAGACAACTAATAGTTAATCACAAAACTAAACGGTTTTTGAATAAAATATACGTTGAATTTTCTACATATTCACTTCGATCGTTTTTTTAATCGGGAAACATTTATCGTTAATGAAATCGAATGGTCAAAATCCGTACTACGTAGTGTACATCTGAATTATTCCTAGTAATCTTAAAACAAGGGTTTATTTTTTTTTAAATTGAAGTTCAAATATATTGAAATTTAAATAAGGAACAAAATACGTATGTTCGATGTGTATATACACCCACACACACACACACACACACACACACACACACACACACACACACACATACACAGTTTTAAAATTCAAAGAAACTCATTTGTTAATCTTAGGCGCGTTTTGCTGTTATTGTTACTAGCAAATATTATCAACGATAAAAGTGTATAACAATATACATAATTTTCTTTAATCGTATACAAGGCGCATAAAAAATTATAATGGTTTATACAAATGCGTGTTTATCGTATTAGTTAGTTTATGTTAGTAGCGAACGATTTTGCGTTTGTTTTTCACACCTGGTATTAATGTATATGACGCCATCCTATATACGTATTTTAAATGTTCAAAACATGTGTAATTCTAATTGCTATTATTCGATAACGGGGACAAAACTCGCTAAAATAATAATAATAATTATAATAATAATAATAATGATGATAATAATAATAATAATATTAAAAATTGTGATAATATTTCTTTATTTTAAATTTATGTTTGAAATTTATTGCCGTTTATATAAAAAACTATAATATGCACACACGACGTATTGTGAATTTATATGCTGTAATTTAACGCTAATTTATCAATTAATTCATTTTAATAACTACTTATTATCGATGAAAGTATAAATTTATTATCTGAATAATGTTATTACATTATAGATTTATGATGAAATATGAAGTTAACCATAAAATATAACATTCTAATTAAGCGGAATACGTGATTAATAATATTATAGATATAAAAACTATAAATAAAAATTAAACTTAAGGTAAAACGTCATTCTAAATATGTATATTAATTAATTTATTTATTTTGATATAGTTAACATAATTTTATGATATTTTAAATATCAAACAAATTAAATAATGTAGTTATGCCTTATTTTGCCTAATTTTTTCTGTAAATACTTTTTTGTATAGAATGAATACCATTCCGTTCATTATATGAAATACCATTTTCTAATATCAAACGATATATAGTTAATATACTTGTCACTAAAGTAAGGGATATTTTTCGATGTTCTTAAAAGCACGGACAATTTACTAAAATTGTTGGTAAAATTATCAAAGTAAACGTTTTGGGCACGTTTTTTGGTACATAAGCTATTAGAATGTATTACGAGCTTAATTACGTAAAATGTTTTCAAAATATTTAAATAAAAATCGTTAAATTTAAATGTATTTTAAGAGAATAAAATTTAAATTTCAAAAAATTTTGAAGATTTTTAATGAACGTCATTTCATTTGAAATCGTTGTTTCTAAATTTTAAATAAATTATTATAACTCAAAAATCCCCTAAAGGGACCCGTTGTTTACACAACCCATGGCTCTCTATTATTCTTTAATATAAATAAATAAATATATATCCTTTATAATTTGGTATATCTAAAATACCGTTCTTAACATATTTCGAGGTTATTAAAATGCACATATTTAATATATATTTAAATGTAAACCTTTTTATTTTAGATTTTTTATTTCCAAATATAAATGATTTCAGACTAAAACAAAAGTAAATATGAAATATTTTAAATGAAAATATACACTAGTAAAAATGATAAAAAATATGTATTATTTCCTTAGAAAAAAAACACCAATTGGATTTTAATCAAACATTGTATATATATTAACGACATAAAAACTCACAATTTTTAAAGTATTCATATTATTTTAATTAAACATTATAATGCAACAATTTTTAAATGATTTTAAACACTCCTACTCTTTTATTTATATACAAATAAATGGTGACTTACATAAAAAACACGAAATATTCCTACATTTAGCGTATTTAATGTATCTATTACTTATATAAAAATGTTTAAAGTTTACGTTATGTTTTGAATATTAATTTTCTTTTTCAATTAGTTTTATCTTAATATGTCATTATTTTTCAACGTTAATCTTTATGTTAATTTTAAAAATTTAATTCGTCGTAATTATTTGGGTTAATCACTTTAGGGGTGTATGTCCGTTTTCCCAATAAGAATTAGGTTAAGTATAATAATCCCGATAAGAATATTTTAGGTTGATATTGGATTGTGTACTTCAAAAGATAATCTTTTCAAGCAGATTTGTAAATTTTTATTTCAAAACATATTACGAGATGTATGGGGATGGACTTATTTTGATTACTGTAGGCCATTTAAATTTGATGTTTCTTTTGTAAATTTTTCGCATAAATATTTTTAAACATTGCGGAATTATTTTGGATCACTTTCAAATGCTTAATGAAGATTGTCGGCAGAATCGTAAAGACCGTATAGAATAAACTGCCTATTAAAACTACCTTAAATTATATTTTAATTTTAAAAAATTGCGCAAATAATTACCGTCAAACACGCGTTCTATTTTTAATGTTATTTTATATTTATAAAAAAAGTTAAATATTTTCTGGCGAATTGAATTATGATATTGTCTATCACGATTATTGAGTGATTCTATATTTGTTCACAAATAGCATGAAAATTCAAGCCAGTTCTTAGATTAATTTATAGTTCACTCTTTAATACTAATAATTTCGGGAAATTATTATAATAATGCTTTTAATACGATATGAGGTAAACACTTAAGTAAACGCAAAAATCAAGTTTTTTAAACATTTCTTAAAACAATTTTTTTTTCTATCATTAAAGCGTTACTAAGTTTAAATGTTTATCAAACTTATTATTTCACCAACGAATTTCAATATCGTTAATTCTACTGTGGTTTATAACACTATTTAACCGGTTTAATCGCACGCTAATAAATTGATGAATCCTCCAACACTTTAATTTATATAGAAAATTTATACACATGTAATAAAACGTAATTTTATAGGTTTTATTATATTTTTAATCTATTACAGGTATGTTGGTATCACTGAATATAGATTAAATATTACCTTTAAATATTAATTCTCGATTCCATTTAGTTTAGTCTTTAAAAGTGTGGTGTCATTTCTATAACGTTTTTACATAACGCGTATAGTTTTTCTACGAGGAACACAATTTTATTCGTACTTGTAAAATCGTCGCGAGCAATTATTAATCGCTTTACATTCATTTTTGACCATATTTAGGTACAATATTATAATATTGATAATAAGGCTATAATTACAAAATGAATTATTCTTTTACTATTTAACAAAATAATGCTCATGTTTGACCTTTTTTCTAGTTGTACACGGTATGATAGCGATGGACGACGTATCCGACAATAAGAAAATATGGAGAATGCTGTTAGCAGAATTTTTGGGTACGGCCATTCTACTGTTTATCGGTTGCGGCAGTATAATGTGGCTTGATGCGGTAGATTCATCGGCCATTATACAAATATCACTGACTTTCGGTTTCATTATATCTACACTGGTGCAGGTAAATTCTGGAAAAATTATAAACAATAGATTAAAATAAAAATTGAGTTGAACAACGATGAACATAATCAAATTGCAGTTATTTTTCGTATACAACTTTTATTATTGTATAGGAAACACCCAATACAAACTAAACACATTTACACAAGTGTTAATTTGTGAGACTAAAAAATGTATATATACGTATACTTTTAGCAAACTTTGCATAATGTAGCTTAGTTGTTTAGAACGCTTCAAAATATTAAAATATTATTATGTGGTCACTCGGATATCCGTATCCCATGAATATATGTCTGTCGATATTATAAAAACAAATTGGTTACGTTTAAAAATAAACTTTGTATTTCACTCGAAGACATTATTTTATGCGTTTATAATCGTAATATTTCGCGATAAATAATAGACTATCTTATTCCGTCAAATATATAATTATACGTACAAAATAAATACGTATAAATAATTAGTATAGTTATTGATCCTTAAGTAAATATAGATATTTACGGAGGATTTTACTTAAATAAGTTTGTTAAATCGCGTTCATATTTGGGTTCGATTTAAATTATTTTTCTTTTACTCATTAGGGTGTTGACGCTAAACATTATTTATTCACAGTATTTACTTCCTTTGTTGCGCGTACATTTAATATAATTCCAAATTCGTAGCGCATTATTTACTAAATTTAGATAATCGTGTAGCGTATCTACCTACTCGCGTTTTTTTATATAAATGTGTAATACGCAATAACGACAACAAACGCAATGTACTATTTGTTGCAAGGCGAGTGATGTTTTTTTTACACTTCAATGTAACGTTATTCGGAAATTTCCGTATTCCCTGAGAACTTCTATTAAATCTATGGATACGGATATTACGAACAATAATATAAATAAAAAACGTACGCATAAAATGTGATAAAATATTCGAAGGACACAATAATAATACAAACCGAACAAAATACTAAAGTCATTTCATCACTGCATGAAAATTCACGTTAAATGAAATAAATCTATTATATTTACATTATATGTCTAAATCAGTATATTCGTATATATGATGAATCGTATATTGTAAACATTATTATATATATATATAGTATATCAATATACCCGTTACCTAAAACTAGATTATTTTTTATTAACGTTTTTGTTCGCGAAACATAGGAATATTCATCATAGAGCTTGAAAAGTAAAGGAATGTACCTATACGGATTTTTTTTTTAACAGTTCACCACGAAAATTAATTAAAAATACCGTAATGATTCGTTTGTTTCCAGGCGTTTACATTTTAAACTATATTCGTATTTACGTGAAAAGTTGTTATTACCGGAATTCTATTTTAGATATTTGGTCACACGAGTGGATGTCATATCAACCCAGCAGTCACGGTTAGCTTTTTGATCAGCGGCCAATGTTCGTTTTTAAAGTCTACACTTTACATCGCTGCCCAGTGTCTCGGAGCAATAGCTGGTATATATTTATTAGAAGTGAGTGAACTCTATTTTGTTCTATGTTTTGATAATAAACGCGCGCATACACGTTATGTAACGACGGTAGTGTGTAAATTAATTACCACGGGAAAAATACTTTAGTTAAAACTATGTCCCTGGACGAGAATTAGTTTTAGTGGTTTTCTAGGTAATATCGAATAACAACGTTATAAATAATATTATTATCGTATAACATAACGAAAAACGTTCACTTTTATAAAAATCGAAATTATTGGCTAATTTTCCACCACAAGCTATATCGTACGCCATTCACACACAACTTCCATAGTTTCGAAAATAATTATTTTTAACTATTTGAACCGTCCACGTAAATATATATTAAACGTAAATTAAGTTTTTCTTAAATTTCTAATTACTTATCGAGTAATCTGTGAAATCGTAATACAGAAATAATTACGAACCATATTAAGTAACATTTAATTGCGTGAAAATAGTTGAATTTTACACATCGATATAAAAACGCCGAATAACGAAATGTGCGTATAATTTTTGAAATTATAGATGGCAATAACAAACACGACATTATAGCTTGTGTGAAACAAATATAGTATTGTATTCCACGACGCTGTTCCAAAGTAGTATGACATTAATTGTTTTGAAGTTTATATTATAATGACGTTAATTATTTCATTACGAATTTGTAATAGCAACAGAAAACCGTTGAAAAACTTAATACAACAACACATTTACGCGTCTAAATTTATCGAGTACACTTACGTCGTAATGCGTGTTATTTTATTGTTATTCGTTATTAAATCCATTTGCGTACGTGTTTTCAAAGCCGATATGATATTTGATACAATTACTTTCCGACTAAAATAATCAATAAAGTTGTACATCGATTTCTCGGGGGAAAATCGGTATCGTTAAGGGGAAAATAATATGGGAAATTGTATAAACTAACTAAAACAATACGCCACCAGAGTTATATTTAAAACGACTACCCATCCATACTATTAAATCTAACGATTCATATGAAATATCCTTCGTTTATTAGTTTGTTACTCCAAACGCGATCGCTAAAGGTCTAGGCAAGACGGACATCAACAGTTTGCTTCAACCGGGTCAAGCGTTCGTCGTAGAAACCGTCATTACCTTAATTTTAATTTTGGTCATTCACTCAGTATGTGACGATGCCAACAGGAGTAACATAGTCACGCCATCCATCTCAATTGGTCTGATTATTGCAGCCGCGCATCTAGCCACCGTGAGTAAAACGCGCTTTTTTAAAAATTTTAGTTCATATTTCCTAGAAATGTTGACGGGTATTTTAAGAAATTATTTTGGCGTATTTATTAAAGCTGGTGAATATATTTTCATTTTATTTTCGTGTTTCTACGTCATCACTTGAAATTGTTCGTCTTTAGCGTTTTTTTCGTATATTTGTGCTTATTATTATATGTGTATTCGCGTAGGAACCAACTTTGTTGACCAGACAATATTTCAGGTCGGCACAATGGTCGAAATTATTTGTAATTAATTATCAGCCGGGTAATAATAACAATAAGGAAAAGAATAACGAGGAAGAGCTTTGTACATTGTAAATCAATTTCATTATTACCAAGCACAATATACCGCAACTTTAAAAACACCTTCAAGATAAGATAGAATATGTCGCAAATTTAGTTTTTGTTCGGGTTCTTTGAGAATATCTTAAATAAAACGAAAAAAATAATAATAACAGAACTGTTAACCGCCAAGTATTATGTTACGTAATGTATAATCTTGGTTGAATGAATAGTTAAGCGTAACAACGTGCATTCGTTCGTTTCCGACCTCAGATTATACAAGGATACATATTGTTAGACGAATGGTGCCTACGGTTGACTTTGCTTTTGTTATTAATCCTTTTTAATCAAACTCCTTCACGCTAGACAATTACTGAACCACGGGGATGCTTGTTTTTCGTTTGTATTTTTAATTTATCCAGCTTTGCCGGGTGACGTAACTACGATCGAATTAACATTTCAGACACCGACATTTATATACATAAAGTGTCTGATAAGTCGATTTTTCTTTACGTGTATTATAAAATAAATTATTCGCGGTGTAACGACATTATAATTTAACGGAAACAAAACAGTTCTTACGTAAATAGAATAAAATAAAAATTGTGCGACTAGGTGACGTTCAGTTTCGGTGAAATTTCGTCAAATATGCTTTCAAGATGATTTTCGTTCGAGGAATGATTGAGATTTACGTAAAAGAATATATATATATGAAGTTTTTTATTACGATTGTTCTAGAAAATATTTTTCATTTTATCGAATAGCGTCTAGCAAAATATTCGTTTTATGCCGGATCCGTCTAATTTATACGAGTATTAGCGAAGCGCAGTATTATTCCTAGGATACTCATAACGTCCATAAATTGCACGTGCTCAAGCGAACTCGTGCCAATGGAATTACACGAGAATTTTGTATTTGATGTAATCAACTCGAAACGTATCTTATGCTCCATAAATGGCACGTGTTAAACTCGTAATAAATAAAAAATAGGTTCGCTAATCGATAATAAAAATATAATTGTATTTAACAACGGCGCTATAAATTAAATTAATCCGGCGCTGCAGATTCCTTAAAATGTATTACGAGTACGTTAAGTTTTACAACTACTTACTAGCGATGAAATGCGGTAATTGTATAGTTTTAAAAACGAGATCATGTTTCCAATCGTAAACTGTAATTACATCGGTCGTATAATACAATATTCTCGTAAAATAGCAATAAAATGTTAAAATCAAATTGTTTTTACATATTACATTTAAACGGGTGATAACGATTCATCGTACAAATGTTATTTACGTTTCGTCCACTAGCGAACGTACATTATGTGTTACGCGAATATTAATATAATTCTGTCGGCAAACTGTTTTCTCGTCCGTTTTAACCGCGACAGGGTAATTAGCCAACAATGTAGAATTATCTCACGATTCATTGAACGCCTTTCGTTAGATGCCCCGAAAAACGGTCGTCACGGTACAGACTCCACTGACTTGTTACGCAAAATGACGTCATATAATAAATAATAGTACTCTATACACGCACACACACACACACACACACACACACACACACACACACACATACGCACACACATACGCACCATCTCTCTATACATTGTTTAATTTTGTATTTTGTTTATTTACTCTCTCATTTGATTTGTTCTGCGGAATGAATAATATAAAATTAAAAATCAAATGAAACAATAGGAACGAGGTCGACGGTGAATAGGGTCGACGATTAAACGCATACGGTGCCGTAGTTGACGAGCAGAGAGAGGCTCAGGAAATACCGATTTTCATTTTATCCTGTAAAAAGTTTCGTGTGTGTGTGTGTATGTATGTATGTGTGAAGGACGGTGTTAAAACTTATGTCTCGGGACGAACCGAACGACCTTTACACATTGCGAATTCCCTGTCGGTGGATTTAAAATCACTACGCGTAATTTTTGCACTTTGCGAATACGATCCACGATTATTGTCCAATTGCGTTATGTAATTTGTTTGTTTTCATCGCCTTCTGTGACTTTAAACTCAAAACGCTATAAAATTTGTTTTCAAAATATATGAAGATACGTATAGCGTAGAATATTGCATAATACTATAACCTATAACCTATTGCCGGGCTAAGAGAATTCCTAGTTGGAAACGTAAGCCACTTTCCGAATGTGGTATGTATGTGCGTGGAATGCCAATGAAATATACGACAATGAATTATTACTATCTACGATGTACCCGAAACATAAAATGGGACCACCAAAGCAAATGTCATCGTAGTTATTATATTACAAATTATATAAATATGATTTTACGAACAAAGGATAATACAGATCTTTTTTTTGATTCTCGATCTATATTGCCTTTTTCAGAAAAATATGCCTTAATTTTATCGTCGACTTAACAAAAATATGTATTATCCATAAACTAGCTGAAAAGGCTACAATTCTCCTATTAATTATGTAGTAGGCGTTATTTTAAACCGTAAATCGAACACAATTTACATAGATACGCGAGTAGTTGGAAACACGATTTTGAGTTCTTCGAATAATCATTGTGTATTCGTATCAGAGAAAAAGGCCCTACCCTATTTACGTTTAAGTATGATTTTGACATCGATTTGAACAATTATTAACTATATACGGTACATAGTTATCGTTATAATTCTCAAGGAAATAAGCGATTGAAATTATGAACGTTTGCTCTGCAAAACTTATTACATAATCGATTAAAAATTCCAAATTACCATTAATACCGGATTATCTCAAATTACTGACGATTGATAGTATTATTATATTTTTAAGTAATTTACGGGCGTAAACATAAAATATATAAACATATTTGCTAATTAGAAATATTAAACGTATTTGTTGAATAAGTACATAAAACAGCTTATATTTTTTACTTTAAATTAGTTATATCCACTTTTTTTTAGAATATATCATAAATAAATTATAAATATAAATAAATCTTAAATACTATCCAAAAATTTGACCTGAAACGTTATACATTTATTTTGGTTTCAACACGTTTTATACGCGTGCTTTAAACACAAAATGTTAAGTATATAATACGAAATTTCTATTTGATTTATGTTGTTCATGTGACATATTTCATGGTTTACAAACTATACAATTTTACTGTCTGTTCAGGTAAAAATAAATCAATATCGAAACAGAAACTCATATCGCTAAAAATTGCCCGTTATATTCCCAATTGCATTAATGATTGGAAAGTACCAACGTATTTTTGTTTTAAAGTCTTTCGTGTTAAATTCGTATTGAAAAATTCATTTTTGATTTCCTAAATTATTATTTTAAAATATAGTTTAGAAAATAAATTAAATAAATATTTTTTAGAAAATATACTACGCAAAATAATTTTAAAAACTACCGCTTCTTTCTTTTAAAATACGAAAGGACTACATTATCTTACTATGGATATGATAAATATTCATGATAAATAGCGGATTGATTATCAATGTCCATGAATGGATTATCTTTAATATATTAATTCATTAATTATAAACATGTACCGACTTTACAAAATGCCATTTATTCACCAATAGAAATAACTGATAAAATCGTCAAAATAAATTTGCAAAAATAATATAAATTATTTATACGTTCATAAAATACAGACAATACTCGGTATTTACTACATTTTGAAGTCACAAATATTAACGAAATACTAAAAGAATAGAACGTTAATTTTAGATCATGAAGTAAGCGTATCACAAGTTTATTTCATAATTTGTTTTTTTATAAAAATAACTCGCAACATTTAATAATTAATAAAGTTAATTAAATCAAGTTTTAAAAAATGTAATTATTATTAAAATTAATATTAATTATTAATCATGGTTTAATAAATGAAAATATGGGAGCATTTTTAACGTCGGTTATAAAACAGTATTTGAGTACATATATTGCGTTATTTATCTCAAATTTTAAATAGAAGAAACTACTTTTACAACACGTAAACTATTCCGTAGTAATAAATAATAAGTAGCTTTGTATGTAAATGGAAATTAGAATTCTTAACTGTTCCGAATTTAAATATTGCGATAATTAACGTTTAAATATAAAACGAAAAATCTATATAATTAATCGTTGTTAGGTATGCTTTCTAAAGAAAATAAACGGAATAATCTTATTTTATGAAATATAATTTATGGTCACGCTGCTAAATGCAGTAAAGAGAGTTAAACTGTGTGAAATATGTTTGATAAAATAACTACTTAATTTCGATACTTTAAAGTGGTTTATAAATTTTACGAGAGTGATTTCGCTAGTTTCGCTTAAACACCACATTTTTCAAAATGTTTAATTTGTAAACACAATTACGATTACACCAACGGCAACGAATTTTCGTAGTATTATAATAATAATACGTGTCCTTAAGCACAAATAATTACAATTAATACACACGTTTCAGTATTTGATTTTTAAAAGCTCACCATCGTATGACGGTTTCCTTTGCGCTAGTGAAGAAATTATTCTTTTGTAATTAATAAGCTTTATTCGTCATTAATCAACCAATTTAATGGGCTTAAAGATTATTAACTCTTTATCAGGAACGTCATTCTTTATTAAATATTCTATCATCGAAGATGTATTAAACTGTGTATGATGCCGAGTGTAAATTATTCGACGTAATAAACTTTTAATTCCAAACATTTATCGATTACATCATTTTTATTTTTGTGTAAATAAAATTATGTTTTCGTATTACACATTTTAATTATGATGATTTTATACGTTATGATTGTTCTAACTAGTAAATATACACTAGTTGAATTAACCAACGATTATCGAAATATGGCGTAAATAATTTATATCATTATGTCACTTACGTAATTATGAATTATGGTACTTATTAAAAATAATCTTAAGTTTTATATGTGGAGCGCATGTCAGTACATACATATTATAGAATAGGATCCATAGGGGGTATATTCAAAAGCCACCAAGGTTACGAACAATATGTTTCATTTGTTATTCTTAATTACATTTTACTATTTTTGTATAATGAAATAACAAAAGTGAAATTATAATTAATTCCAGTAAAAATTTTTTTGTTCGGATAAGTTTCAAAAAATGAATACATACGTACATATGTACACACATACATACACGTATATCAGTAACACGATAAATCTAGTTGAAAATAAAAAATAAAGTATATTCGTCGAAATATATTAAATGTATGTTATTAATTAAATACTGACAATAATTATACGCTATATCGCGGCCAATTAACTCCAGAGGTCTGATACACACACGATATTATGGATTATGATGATGTACAATATATTCAAAATATTTTCCGAGAAAATACAGGAAGAACGTGTTCAATAAAATGTGCGTAGCACGTGTACGTGTACTAACCACCAACTGGTGTAAAATACGTATATAAATCGTTTTTTAAACTACGGTGGTTGTACTGTCAGTATTGTGCGCAAAAAACAGACCAGGAAAAATCAGATAGCGAAATAATAACGATTATACCGCGCGATAGTGCCGTCAGGATTACTCACATTGCGTGCCGCGAATACGACGGACTGTGTCGTGTGTAGGCGTGTTATCGTTTCCAAGACATCTTTCGGCGCATCGCCGTAATTACAACAAACACTATATATAAATATATATTTATCAATATAATTATTATTATTATTCAATTATTTATACGAAATTAATTCATTTGCCATTTATACGGCCGGAATGAAGCGCACTCGCCTTCACCACACGGGATACTTACATCGTAAAAATGATTACACCGTAAAACACAAGGTCATTGTTGAACAGCGTGGCCATTTAAACGTGCCCGATGGGTACGTCAACATTTCGCGTACGAGAAAATTCCAGTCCTTATAATCGTTAGCACGCGTTGGTGTAAGGGTTACGACGTATAAACCATTTGGGGGGTATGGAGCGGGTCGGTAAAATGTTTTCGACATTTTGTAGTTTCACCGCGCATGGAGGGGAAGTTCGGTGAGTGTGTGGGCGATGGGGTGTGCAACTCGGTCACAGCAGGTGAACACGTCCATTTCCGGTTAGAAGCGGACGTGATTTACAGGTCAGCGGTCCCCGGGGGTCGGTCGGCGATTCTGAGAAGTGCAGTGTAGCGAATTGACAAGATCGGGTGAAATAGTTGAGACGGAGTGGTATCACGCAGTGAATTAGAAAAGTCTGAAAGTTACCGGTGGCAGTGGGCGCTGAGTTTAAATTGCGTTAATTGCGCAAACTCTTCTCGTATTCCCTATACTCTTATGAGTGATACGCGTTTTGTTTTTATTCGATACGAATTAATTCGATCGTGATTTAATTCTAAAACAAAATTTACGAATAAAGAGAAGAAAACAAACGTAACAAAAAATAATATTCGTACATATTCGTTAATCGCCGACTGGTTATATTAACAAAACTAATAACGTAACAAGCCATTTAATAATGTCCAAGTAATAACTAACGTTACTCGCCGTATTTGATGTTTCGGTTTTTTTTTTTTTATAAAAACTACAACGAAAATGATATTATGTTTTATGAGTGCAACTTATAAGGGATCATTTATTGGATAAAACACGACGAGAGACAAAAATATTAAACCGAAAAATGTATAGAGTGTTTTCTTTATGACAACTGATGTCACGCGAGGGAACTGTGGCTTTTGGTGTACGTGCTTAAGTGCTTATAGCTCGTATCGCCCGGTTTATACTGTTGTATCGAAAAAATGATTTTAAATGGACTTTTCGCACGTAACCAGATATGTTTGTATAGATAATTTTTCGTTATTTTTGCTAAGTACGTTCTCATCTTTTGACCTAATATTTAATCGAAATTCGCTTAACAATAAATAATCGATACTTTGTTTTATTTTCGGTTTTCTGTTATAATTGTATTACTGATATAACGCCAAATATGATACAATTTAACTCATTTTTGCGAGTAAATTACACGAATCACTTACATTTACTAATCAATTTACGTAGTGTTATGTGGTTGCAATTTAAAGAATAAATATATATTTAAATAAACGGCGTCAAAATGTCAAGTAATATAAACTCAAAGTATTCCTGGAAAATATTATAACGTGTAAAATACAGAGCACTTAGCGATAATTATAAAAAATAAAATCAAAAAACCACATCGTTGAATATCAAAATATTCGTCGCTTTGTTCAACATCCAAAACGTATAAAATAACAACGCAAAAATAAAACTCGCTTTTAATAACAATTCTATTATTATTCTCATTATTATAGCCATGTCATGGTTAATATTATTTTACTTTCAATATTCGCTATATATTTTCTTTATGTGTCGCATTAAAATATAAATATAAAAATACGTTTCTTCTTGACAACATTTGGCAATAGAAACTTTGTTAAAACGAACTGTTTGCCAACAAATAAACCATTACCAATATCTATCCTTTGATGTATGAACTTAAAGCACATTGAATATTTTACTCCATTATACGATCTGGCAAAGGATCATAGGTACAATTTTTACTAATATTTAAATTTAATCGAACGATTTTCGATAAAAAATATTTCGTATTTGGATAAAACAGTTATTACAGTTTATTTGAATCTTGTCATTTTTCTGTTGCAATCAATTATGTTCATGAATATTATGACAAGGAATTGCACATTGACTGATACTGTTGGACTATTTAGAAACAAAAATATTAAACATTAAATGTAAAAAATAATAAAAAACTGTATAAATCTGTAATATTAATTATAATTTTTGTAATACGACGTTTTTGTTTAAATGCAAACATTATAATATTTTTAAAATGAGTCTAGACTTTAAATGAGACGTTCTCAGTAAAATAAAAGAACAATATTGAAAGAACTAAGAAGGTTATTATAAGCCACGTTATTATGACTCACCATTAGTCACGAATAGTTTTATCTCGAAGCATTCGTGTTTGATGAATACATACATTTGTGTAATACTTACATGAATATTCCATCATAAAATACTTTTACACGACACGTTTTATTTAAATTATTAATCGATTGTTTTAAAATAATTGTCGAAATATGGGTGAAATTAAAATATCCTTGAAAACATTTTTAACTATGATCTAGGAAAATGAATAAGAATTTATTATTAGCTTAACTAATCTATATTAAACATTATAATAATTACGATATTTCTTATATATATGATTGAAAATATAAAAACAACCTATTACACTATATCGATATAATATTGCGAAGCACTTACTGGTTGAATTTTTTTACTTATTACTTATGAATAAAAAGTCAAATATTATATCATTCGAATAAGTAAAAAATGTATACAAATTAATAACAATAATATAACTTTTAAACGCATTCTGCGTTTAAATTATTCAAAAAAACAATAATCCACCGAATTAAAGTTCATTATAGTATGGATTATTATTTTTCATAATATAACTATAATTATATAACTATAATAACGATTATTCTTTATTTGAATTAAGTATTATTAATATCTAACGTGATTTAGAAGTATAAAAAAAATATACTAATTACATTTCATACGTAATACACTAAGAACTCTAATAATTCGTTTCGATTAAATTCGAAAAAGCGTCAAGCTACATATAAAATTTTTGTTTATAGATTAAATACACAGGCGCTAGCATGAACCCAGCCAGATCTTTAGGTCCAGCTGTGGCACTCGGATATTGGACAAACCATTGGGTAATTTTTTAAATAATAAATCGAAATTATATTTAATACGATCGATCATATTGTAAATTATATGTTTTAGATATACTGGGCAGGTCCTATGCTTGGTGGCATTCTTGGAGGAATCATTCATGGTTTTGTGTTGAAACGTCATACTGAAGAGGCAAGCTCCTATGATCTTTGAACAATTATATTTAAACATTCGTTTTGTAATTTTAATTATTGTTTACCTATAATATAATACGTACTTTGTGTTAATGAAATACTTGTAACCAACGTTTTAAAAGCTTATATTTATATTTAATAAATTAATTTTAAATTATATTATTTATCAATATTATCTCCTCATCATAGATAAACATCATATAATATACAATTAATTTGAGTGTGTTCTAATATTTATTAAATCAAAGATGAAATAAAATTGTATTAGTTTATTGTCTATTTGTAAACACGTGAATTGTGAATTTTGATTATTGGTATAAATAAATTATTGTTTATAATTTATGTTGTATTTTTTTCAACAAATAATAAAATATACTAACGTTAAAGATACAGTATCACTTATCATTATTTTATTATACAATAGTCTATATTTGAGTGGGAACACTCACAAAATTATTTTAATTATTTTATTCCTGATACGAATGAAAATATAGAAATGGATAATTGGTACACAATAACAAAAAAGAAACCAGCATAACTGTTATGAAATATAATCGATATTTACTATAATTAAAAACAAAGCCGATGTATTCTAAGAACAGTATAGTGATCGATGGTCATCGGGAAGCAATATAGATAAAAAACATCAAACGAGTACATCAATAAAATACACTAGTATGTCACAAAAAGCTTAATAATAGGTTCTAATATTATTTAAGCTGAGATCCTAATAAATCTATAAGACATGTTTTATATAAAATGTATTATGTCATAAGTTACAAATTATATTAGAGGGACGCTTTAAATATAGCATTTTCAAATTCAATTAAGCTTATAATAAAAATTAAAATATGATGGATACGAACTCATAGTTTCCTATACATCAAAACAATTAAAAAACTTATTATCGAGGATAAACTCTATCAAATTAAAAATTAGAATAATTTAAATAAAATTTTTAAAAAATTTGGAAATATATTTTAAGTTTCTTTTTACAAGTTTTGTATGTATTTTATACGTATGACATATTTTTTATTAACATTCTAGAAATTCTACGAATTTCAAATAGTTTCAAGAAAATTATAAAAGATGAAACTATAAAATGCTATTTATCACCCTAATACAATTATAATGAATATAAAAAGTATAAAAGTATATTAATTATATATATATATATATATATGTGTGTGTGTGTGTGTTTGTATATATATACAAATTAAAAAACAATTTCATTGGCAATCGATAATAAAACTGAAAAATACATGTTGAAAAACAAAAAATTAATTTAATCGCCGTACATATTTCGTATAAAATTATATACTAATAAATAATACGATGTGTTAAAAAGAAACCATATATTTGTGTTAATACTTTAATTTTTGATAACATTATGTACACTTATAAAGAATTTATTTTACAATATATAATCTCTATAATTATGGCAATTGTGGTTTGTTTTTCAAGTATGTTTAACCAAATATGTTTTGAATTTCAAATCTCGCAAGGTCAAAATGTTAAAGAAAATTACTTATAGAATACTATTTATCGTTATATATTGTATAATTCGGTTGTATTATATTAAATTTAACAGCTATATAGTTTTAAAACTCGAGTGTTTTGGGACATAAAAATAATAAAAATAGAATTGCCTTAGCTTAGTTTTAAAAACGTATTGATTTCAGAGCTAGTAATAAATGTATTTAAATTAATTATCGTAATACTGTCAAATGATTTTAAATTTAAATCGATCGTAAAATAATAAATTCGATCACGTTTTCAACACGAAAGAATGATATACATATGGGTGATTTATAACCCAATATATAATATATGTTAGTAGAATATTAGACATTACGTCAAAAAATGTGTAATTTCAATAATTCTTCAAATAAAAATGTGTTTTATAATATCATTTTTTATTTATAGGATAAAATTTGACGTTTTCATTATCCATTATGGCATAAAACAAATATATTATATAATAATAAACTAGTTAACTTTCAAAATAAAATGTCAACATGTTATAATACAATATATTATATAACTGTATAGGTTCATTATTTATAAAAATTATAGACACACGACTAATTTTTTCAACTACATTGTATCAAAAAAAAAGCGGAATAATTGGATATCCTACACACTTTGTCGTATTATAGAAATAACGAATTTGCATAACAAGTTTACGGTATTAGTATTAATCTAATGATATATTGAAAAAATACGTCGAAATTATAATTTATACATATCGTTTGTTTTATTACGACGGCATAGTTCACACATAATAATTATAAAAAAATCATCGGAAGAATTCGAATTACAATGGGAACGTCGTTATTGATTTCATGATGTCCATAGTCATTGCGTCTACATCATCTTCTAATAGAAACCAACACAACAATAATCTCTTAGCTGTTACCCAAGAGGCACTCATCCGACGGCTTCTAGACAAAAACGTTTGCATAAAATATCCTTGCACGTCGCGTAAACGGTATAATTAAGTAAATTTTATCTGCTCCATGAACTTGGTTGAATTACGTGTTAAAACTTATTTATTATTATTGTCGATAATTCATTATTGTTCTGAATGTATTCAACAATAATAATATTAATTTTTATTATTATTATTAATATTATTATTATTAATATTATTATTATTAATATTATTATTATTATTATTATTATTATTATTATTATTATTATTATTATCTTTGAAATAATTCGACGCCGAATTCCTCGGGATTTAAATACGTATATTATGTTCGTCTTCCACACAATAAAGGAAAGCAAATCAAATTTACCGGGATAATTCGCTTATTTACATTGTGGAATACGAGCTATTTTTGACTGTCTAGTAATTATAAAAAAAAAAAAATTAAATATCGAACAGAACATTTTATACATTACTATAAGATGTATATAAAGTTGTTAGACCTCTGGCCTCTGTTTTACTCTTACTTTGAGTTTGGATTTTTTTAACGAAGATTTATAAAAAAAATATATTTTGTCGAATATATTCGTATTTATTCTAGTTGAATTTCAGTATTCATATTTTCAAAATAACTCACATATTCCATATTCTCATATACCGTTATATTTCACATATATACGTATATTTTATATAATATTTAATTTAGTTTTTGTTCTTAAATTGTATAATATATATTATAATACACTAGATATTAATGATCAAATAATGAGGTGCTTAATGTGTTAAAGGTACAGCGATATTAATTAAAATGATGGAATAATAATAATAATTATATTCGTTTTAATAAAATACTATAATATTGTAAACAATAATAAGCTATTATTGTAATGAGTATGTAATGGGTATTGAATTGTATTAAATATATGTAATGAGTATTGATATTTAAGTGTATACAAACATAATTTAATTTTTTAAGTATGTTTTAAAATTGTATTTTTTTGTATACATAATTATATAGTTTGTAAAGTATATGCCATTTTTAAATAAAACTAATTAAGTTAGACAAATACATTATTCATATTTTTGAAAAAATTAGGTAAATCTATATTTGTAGTTAATGTAGTAAATTCTTTCGAAATAATATTACTGTTTAAAATTTCAATAGCTAACAATTAATTAAATAATTTATTCTATTTGACTAACAATTAGAACTTAATATATCACAACGTAAATAGCATGGAAAAATGTGTGTATAGGACTTACCAACGTCGTATATCTAATACCTTTAAATGTGCAATTTTCGTATATATATATATCTGAATCTCGGAAACGGCTTCAACGATTTTCATGAAATTTAGTATGCAGAGAGTTTCGTGGGCGATAAATCGATCTAGCTAGGTCTCGTTTTTAGAAAACGTCGTTTTATCCGTGTTTAAAAAAAAAATACCGAGCAAAGCTCAGTCACCCGATATTGATTGTATTAAACTATCACGCAAATGTTATTATTACCAACCAATATACACATTAAATAATACTAGAAGTCGTATTTTATGTTTCTGCATTTTTGATTTCACTTCCATTGTTGATAATTCTGTATATATATTTTTTAATTTAACGCGTAATATTTAAAAACATTAACTTGTGAAAGAATATTTTAAAATATAATAAATTTATTAAAATTAATTCGATATTTTAATTTAATATTAACTTTTAATTTATTAACTCATAACTTTGATTACTATTAATAATAATATTAATATTATTTTTGGAGTTTACGTAGTTGATGATAATGAATTTTTTTAAATTTTATTAATATAATAATAATAATAATAATAAAAAGATATGTTTAAAATGTAAATCAATATTATGAGCAACTCACACATACCTAGGATTGATTAGAAAATACTAATTCTAAAGCCAATCAATTTAATTATCTTTAAATCTACGAGCTCAAACCAATTTTATTTACACACGGTTTCATAATTTCTACAAGTTTCGATTCCTTAATTTATGATTTAACTTGGAATAATTCGGTCATTTTATGAATATTATCTGATTTAATATCTCGTGTTACTGTAAAATACACTTTAAAAGTAATAATTTAATTTAGTGTAAAAAAGGAAAATATAGTGAAATTTAAAAAAGTAGAATAGTTTAACTCTAAAACAGTTCCTAAATATTTAACAATATTAACAGTAATATATTATTTTTGTCAATACGGTTGTTAAATGTAGAAATATTAGCATTATACAAAAAAGTAGTTTTGTTATACCACAGATAATACATTGTCAACTTATTTTATGTGCAAATATGGTTTGTTGTCTTTGACTGAACGATTTAGAGTTCTTTTCTATGTAAAACAAATGTATGACAAAAATGTCAATTTTTAACGTTTTTACATATGTTACGTTATTGTCGTTGTTAGGTAGCAAAAAAACGAGTAGTCACTACAATGTACGACTATCAAACAAAGAATTTCTTTTATTGTAACAATTTTTTTTTATTGCCGGATTATCATCCTCGATAGTCGATACGTTCAAATATAAACGAACTGTCTTTTTTATGTAAGAAGAATAAAAATAAAAATATATGATTTTCACAATGGAATTTTTCTTACCAGAAACAATGTTTCAAGGAGTACGAATTAATAGACATAGTTGCATTCGTTACAGTTATTTACTGACAGCAATTACGTTACTACTATCAACATATTCGTCAACTGAAACCTAGTTGAATCCATCAAAAATGATGAAATGATATTATAAATCTATTTCTCGGCGTTGTGAACGTTGTATTTTGGAATTTGTGACGTTCATAATTTAATGAATAAATTTAAATTGTTTATTAATTTAATTTTAATGTTAATAAAATAAAATAATGTTCAATATTAAAAAATTTCCTATGAACCGTCATGTAAGCAATATCGAGTTAATTCGCTTTTAAACTCGTAACCATATATGATATCAATTTGACTGTTCCCGCAGAATGAGCAAAACATACAACCGGCTGATCCGCGTGTCCTGTCGTCAATATCAACAATTTCTTAAATGACCATAGACAAATTAAAACGGAATAATACGTAAATTCCGAAACCAGTAGAGTCCGATTAAAATATTTTCGGTTAGTTTATACGTACGCTTTACATGTGAATGTTCGACCGAATGATACTGAATCAAAATTCATGTCGTGCTCAAAAGAGGCCCAGCCATTCTTATGTAAAACAACAGATCGTTATTGACAATGATAACAATGTCATGGCGTAGATGTTTGCTAGGCAATCAGTGTGTTAATCAAGAAACATGTGCGCAGACAAAACAATGTACATGTGTGCGTTAGTGTATGTATAATAATTATTTTAGGCACGTTCGTAAAAGTATATTTCGATCTCACCACAGATTGTAGTTTACTTCGAAACTGCACAAAAATATCCTTATTTGCCGAACAATTTTCGTTGATAAATCGAATACTATTGTCATTTTTTTTGTAAAATACATTCGACTTAGTGGTATAATTTAATACTTTGGTTAGGACTGAACTGATTCACTCCACTAGCAAATAAGAACATTTAATTTAAAAAAACTAAAACCTTTAAATAAATGTCTACTTTACGGAATGTTAATCATACTGATTTCCAAACTCGAACTACTAATTAGGTTTAAATAAACCAATTTTCCAGGTATATCATCTAATTACATACGGAATTCATTTAAATTTTAACGCTACTCAAGTTATACAAAGTGATTGCACAGTTTAATTTTCGAATTTTTCGAATTGATAAAGCGTTTTAATAGACAATTTTCTTGAACATCAAGTTAGCATTGGAACCATTTAACCATTTAAGATCTATCGAACAAGCAATAATAATTTGCCAAATTTTACTAGGCTATTTTTAGAATTAACTAGTGCTTTTACTAATTACAAGATAAAAGACACACATTTCGGTGCTGACTTGACGTCGGTATTTCATAAAATAGACTTTTAAACAAAGCAATTAAGTTCATTATCAAACAAATTAATTTTATAGATGATTTTTGAAATTTATTAGTGTATTTGTTTTTCTCGTATCAGGCACTATCATTCAATTCGAAACATATATAAACTAACAATAAATGAAACTGTAATATTAAAATATAAATAAACAAGTTGATAGAACTATTATATAAACAAAGTAAATAATTAATTATAAAGTATTTCAAATTTCAATAAATGGTAACAATTTTGTCCCTTCCCCGATTTATATGGTTTTAGCCCAAAAACGGGCTACATATCGCTTGTATTTATGACCTCCTTTTTTGTACAGGAATACGAATAACTTGGGCATTGCATAATATGTTTTATTGTCTGTTCCATTCCACATTCACATGTTTTAGATGTTTATTTAAGTAGTCCCCACTTCTTCAAATTATCTTTTGGGCGTTCGACTCCTATTCTCATACGGTTTAGTATTCTCCAAATGGACCATTCTAATTGATTACATGGTGGTAGTGCTTCGATAGGGGTCCATTATTTGTCGCTTAATTATTTTGTTCATTGCATAGCTTTTTACTGTTCCTTAGTCCTTGTTAAACATTTCGTCTTTTTAAGAAAACTATTCCTTGATCTTAGTCAAAAATGTTTTGCCTCAACTTCATGCATCAGATGTTTGTTGTCTTGCATTATCTTAGTTCTGTTAGTGTATTCAAAACTGTTAAGAATATTTTTAAAAAAAATCGTTGGCGCCGATATTTATCTAATCCGAAAAAAAACGCCAAATTATGCTCTCGATTTCGTTAGATTTTGCTACCCCGTTTTCACATTTTGCAAATCACTCTTTGGTGAACATGCCACGTGACTTTATACCGCCCGTTATTTTGTAACGTTATTCGTCAATTATGTATAATTTAATATACAAGAATTAATCGAAAATTTCAATATTTGGCGCGTTTAATATTTTATTTGTCTTTTCGTTGGTATTTATTATAGTTAATAATAGTGGTTAATACCCGGGGCATTTTAGGTTGAAAGACTACAGTACTTTAAACTATAATTAAATTAATTAAGTAACCACATATTCGAAATATTATTTATCTAACCGTATATGGACGGATATACGTTATTGATTTAATTAATGTACGATTTTTAATACCTTTAAAAATGAATTCATTTTATTGTACAGAACATTCACATTATTCTTGTTTGCAGAAAACAATTATTGTACTTTAATATGTTGATGTAACTTGTGTATAAAATAAGAAACAATACATTAACTAGTATTATTGCAAATTATTATTAAGTTTATGGAAAACCCAAGTATCTATAAAACATCTAATATGATTTAACGAATATAGTGTAAACAATACCACTATACTAATTTTCAATATAAAACCGTATTAGAATTAGCCCATTAAAACAAAATACATGATGATATGACATTTGTGTAAACGTTCTCCTAACCGGATTACATTCTTTTAGTAAAAATATTGTAAGTAAATTTAATTTTCTAAAAACCTTATTATTATTCACGTGACGGTAATTTTAATTATAACAGGACATCGGTATACATTTATATTATTCTGATCAGTTTTTAATCCTCACTAAAAAGAATTTATTTAATAATAGTCTTGTTTAATATATTAATACAAATAATTTAATATAATTTTGTAATTAATTAAACATATAATGATTAAAGAATAGATATATTCCGATTTTTGTTTTTTTTTTTATAAAGAAAATGAAATTGTAGAAACTGGTTATGGGTTATAATTTAATATACATTTGCATTTATAACAATTTGGCAAACATCAGCTCTAACAAAACAATTAACCTGAGTCATCCGAAAACAAAATAACGACTCGCACACAATATGATGGCACGACAATGAATAATAATCTCATTTGTCCATCCCCATGTCACCTTTTACCTTTTCCCTAACAAATTAATTATATATTTTTTTATGTACCATAGACTTATAAGGGTTACGTTTAAATATAAAATATTAAAGGCATCAACAACTGAACATTTCTTTTTATTCGTATATATAATAAATTATGTGTAAAGAACAACTAACATCTATATCAAAGACAATAGTAGTTTATTATATTTTTTAACTGACAATCCCTATCAAGCTTTAACGTTTTTGCCCCAAGTTTATATTGTTCCACTATTTCTGAATTTAATATTCAAAAACTCCAGAGTAAATATATCTTATCTTCCTGTTAATCATATTTTCACCGAATACGTAGAATCCAATTTTCCTAATTGTTGTTTGGTGTTTACTGATGGGTCAGTCTCTCATAATTCTGCCGGCTGTTCATTTGAGTTGAATAAAAGATTCTCGGATACCCTTCCAAAATATTCTTGTTCATTTACAACGGAGTGTTATGCCATCCTATTGGCTCTTGACCATATATAGCTTTTAAACCTAAAAAATACCTTAATTACTTCAGACTCTTAATCAGGTTTCTTTTCGATTAATCCCACGTCTTTTGACGCAGCTTCTTCTCCTTATGTTCTTAGTATGAAACATAAACTTCACCTCTTACACTCACGCGGCTTTTCTGTTAAATTTTTTTGGACCCCTAGTCACACAGGTATCACTGGTAATGAGATAGCTGATTACCTAGCTGTTACAACTAACCTCTGTATAAGAACTCTTATTTTGAAAATTCCCTCTTCTGATCTCCTCTCTCTAATTAAAAAAAATTGTAATAAAACGTGGCAAATAAATGGACATTCCTAAACAATAATATCGCTCCTTGGTATAGGATGATATCGCCGAATATCCACCATGGTTTTACAACCTTCCTTTGTCCAGGTCTCAAATTAGAGCATTCTCCAGGCTTAGATCTGGACATAACCTTCTTCCGTCTCATTCATTCCGCCTCTCTTTTAATAACTCGCCCGCCTGCCTACGGCACGATGGTGAAGTCACTTGTGACTTCAACCACATAGTAATGGATTGTCCGGCTCTCGCCATATTCCGCCATTTATATTTTGACTTTCTCCGAAACAATCACACATCAGTAATTAATCCTTCAAATATTTTAAATACCAAATCACCTCATATCGTAAAGGAAACAGTTAAATTCGTCGAAGCTGTTGGGTTCTCCATTTAGGTTTTTTTTATATCTTCTTTTTTCACTATTAATATTGTTTTTTTTTCTTCTCTCTATTGTCTCTTATATTAAGTATTATACTCCTTTTATTTTTTAATTTTTGAGTTGTAATAATATAACATTAAAAGCTAATCAAAATAAAAAAAATATATATATTTTTTATTACAGGGTGCACTATAAAAGTAATGAGTATTTACTGGGAAAAATAGATTTATTCATCCGATTGGTACAGATGGTTAAAATTCTTTAAAATAGTCTGCGGAGACGATTCTGCCACGCCTGGAAAGCACCCTGGAACTTCTCAACTGGAATGCCTCTCAGGAACCTTGTAACTTGAGTTTGAATGTTCTCCACCAACCTACAGTGCTTTCCCTTCAGCTCTTTTTTCAATCGAGGGAACAAAAAAATGTTACATGTAGTCAAATTAGGGCTGTAAGGAGGTTGTGGAACCACGGGAGTTTTATTCTAGGTCAGAAAGTTGGTAACGACGAAGGCCATGTGGCTGGGGACATTGTTGTGGTGGAGCTTGAAAACGCCTTTGATATCAGGCCAGATGCGCGCGACCCATCGTTTTAGTCTTTTGAGCACCTCCAGGTAAAAGGCTGCGTTGACAGTTTGTCCTTGCAATTGCCTGGATACTTAACCGACGGTCTAAACTCAAAACTTCGCGCACACGCTGGACGTTTTCATCGTTTCGGGCTGTTGTTGGGCGCCCAGAACGAGGCACGTCAGTGGCTACTGCTCAGAGCGAAC
>JAIPRN010000143.1:0-62221 GCA_025469175.1 Geopemphigus sp. TES_GeoC_2020
TTCTTATTGTTCCGCAGGAACAGATTGTATATTATAAAAATGTAAAAAAAAAAAAAAAAAAAAATATACGATCTTCGCGTTTGGTCCAATTTCGCGCTAGCCGAAACGTAGACATTGGCAAACGTACATAGCGAACAAGTTTATCACGTTTAAACGCGATTTTCGGGGCACAATTATCGGCGATTTCAAAAACGCCCGATTCACGAACTACAGCAGATCCTCGTGCTCGTTCGATGTATTTACGAATATCGAGGTAACGGACGTTTAATAAGGAGGACCGTTTTAGAAATACGCTATCCGCGTAATGACCGCTGGGGTCGGGGGCGCCACAAGACGAAATTCGTCGCATCGGCGCGTTTTTGTCGACTGGACGGCCGTCGAATTCGCGACGCTAGTATTAATTAAACACGCGCCTAATAAAACGTACACAAAGCCCGCCTAAACCAAGCGCGGTGCCGGAGATTTTTATTCGTTTACCGGCTATTTTTCCGTCTCGACCCGTGCCTGGTGTTATAACGTCGCTTATTATGTTAATCACCGGTGTCCCTCGGTGGTCCCCAAGGAACGTCGAACTTCGGGGGGGGAGGGGCATTTTAAAATTGTTGGCCGCAGGTACCTCTACGCGGAATCCTGTCCTGAGCGTCTCGGCAAACGCTGGGCGAATCGAAAACGTCTTCATTTCTTTGTCGTCCCCGTTCGTTTCGGTCGCGAACACTCCGTCTTTCAGGCACGTAGGTTCGCTGAACAACGAATCGACGAAGGTTACATTTTGAGTGTTACGTAAATCGGTGTCATTTCGTGTCTAACCGTTTAGAACGCGTCGCGTTGTCGTAAAATAAATAACGTGAACTTACGCGTTCTAAATAAATTAAACCGCCGATTTCGTTGAAATAAATTCCACGGCCTCTGGTCGGTGCGTAAGTTATTGTACGAAAAACGGTCGCGCACGATATCATCGCGGCGGTGAACTTTTATTAGGCAAATACAGCGTACACGAGTCGGTCTTCGACACGAATAATAGTCGCGTACCGGCCCCTTCGGGTATTCGCGCGTTCGAAGTCGATCGAACGTTAAACGAAAAGGGAATAGAAATAGCGGACCAGAATATAGACGCAGTACGATGGTAGTCGACGAATTTACGACGAAACGCGTTCCGTACAATTCGCTGAGGTCGTCTGGGAAAACCGTCGCCAGTGTCGGAACGTTTAAACGCGTGAATTTATCAATTACGCCCACCCGGAGCGCGTACCGTACTACGAAAAACCGTCGGCGTTAATTGTATTCACAAGAAACTGGCGGTCGTTCGGTAATCGGTTTTTGGACTTTTTTTCCGTTCCGACCGGCGCGTAAATAACAATAAGCGCGTTCGCGACGATGCCGTTCTCCGAACGTTTTCCCCGCACCAAACCGGTGTACGTTTCATTCGTACGACGGTCCCTCTGTTCGCGGAATGTTTTGGGCGAAACAAATTTATTGGTACACGTACGTGTCGCGGTCAGTTAATCTCGGGGTTCCGATAAAACGCCCCGTTCGTGTTGGATTATATCGTTCGCGCGACAATACGTTCTCGTTACTTGTTCGTTTCGAAGCCATAACAGAGCGCGCAAGTGCAAATATTCGAACCCGCGAATGACGTGAGTTATTGTTCATTTCTACACTATTCGCAGTTAGAAACGCGACCACGATATGTGGGAACACAAATACCACCGAAAACAATGGACAATGAGTCACGTGTAGTTGCGTATTACACGAACGCGTTGTCGGGCGGGTGGGTGTGCGCGTTATTTTACAGAGTTTATTGGGTTTCTCCGAAAACCTGTTCCGTAGTAATTTATTTTTTTATCTCGCTCGCGTACACAATACGTTCGGGCGAATCGTTTTCGGGGGAGGGGGGGGGGGGGGGCTGAGAGAGAGACGGTTTCCTATTTTCGAACTAAATACGTTCGCGACGTTTACGCCGATAACTGTTCTCGTGAAATCAATTCGAGATTGGAAAATGACGAGTTTTCCGATCGCGAATTTTGAAAATCGGAAGTAACTTAGTACTTAAGTCGCCGAAATGTCGTGTTATTCGGTTCGTATACTGCGGCGGTGACGTCCCGCTTTTCAACATTGCTTCCCCGTTTGCTTTGAACGGCACGATTTTCATCTCCGGGAACGTTAAATATGTCCCGTTTGATTTCCCGTTCGTTGTTCGTTTATAATCGACAGTAATAGTAGACCGATTTTTATTACGAAATAACATTTTTTCGATATTGAATAACTGTAAAGTTACGAGGTTAGTTTTGTTTATCGTTGATAACGATAAAAAAAAGTTATTCGGCGAAAACGGTTTGAAAAAACAAGACTGACTAATAATTAATCTATTAACGTCATTTTACGACGCATTTTGATCGTACGCGAAAAACTAGAGTTGTCATTCCGAACTTCCTATGGAAGTATTTGTTCGAATACCTCGTGTACAATACTTCATATCTACTACTTGACAGTTATTTAAATACAATAATAATAACCCGGCACGGAAACTATACGAAGGCGTCAAGTCGAAATACAATGACGGAAAAGTAGTTCAGAAGACGCCCGTAATATTTAGAACGCCGGACGAAACGCGTCTAACGTATTGTTGAACGTTCGTCGATTATTACCGAAATAAAACCGTCGACGAAACAAATATTATCCGTAGTTACTTTCTTTCGGGCGGACACGCGCGATCGTTATTTTTTCTCCCCGTAGAAATCGCTAGACGGCGGCGTTTCGAAAATATATTTACGCGCGCGCAATTTCGTGCGTTTCTTTCGAAGCGCCCGTCGCTATTAAACGTAATTATGGCGACACGAGATACGGTAGCGTCGAGCGGTATAGCGCGATGGGCTCGTGTTACGATAAAAGTACGGATTTCTAAATCTCTAATTATAGATCACCCGATTGTCACGCGATTATTATCCGACAACTACGGCAATGACCACCGAACGCGTTTTACAATTAGGAGCGGCGGTCATTGTGTTCAGCGTAATGTCTGATGTCTGAACAGCTTCTACTCCGTGAGATATATGTGTTTATTATTTTCTTCATCTCGGAGATATCGTAATTATGTTATATGTGTGTATATAAATAGTTCGTCGTTAGTTTGCGGTTTGTGCCGAAGAGACGGGAAAAGTAGACGACAATAATAAACGATTCGTTATTGGCCGGCGTTGTTCGAAAATCTAACGACAAAAACGACGAAATAGATCGGAGTGATTTTTCGGGCAAACGCGAAATACGTTTATCGTTGGAAAATATATTACATATGTGAATGGTCGGACGCGAAACATTTCAACGTCCGTGGGTGTTCACTACTCTTTACATCGCTAACGAGAACGGGTATCATTTGTTCGCCGATCGTTTAAACGATTCACGTTCGTACGATACGTGCAGTTCGTATTTATACGCCCGAGAAACGAATTAAAACGCTCGGGACCCCCCTACGTGAAGAGTGCGACTCTATATATACTCGTTCGCTTTAGAGTAAACTTAAATCGGCGGCTAGCGAAATCATCAGACCATATTCGAAAGCTGTTACGAATTCCAATCATTTCGAAAACAATCGGTTATCCGTCGTCAAACACTCGTGTTGCAAGCACAAATAGGTATTCCCGTTCGCCGACGATAATTCCGTGTTCGTATAATGACGTCCCTGGTGCGAGCGGTTCGTGTCATTAACTCGAGGTACCGACGCTTTTGCTCGTGCCGTCGTGTTTATTTGTCCTAACAACTTGACGCGTATTGCGTTAAGTACGAACAATTACGATCGGATTCACTTATCCGGACGTTGCGTGCGTCGAATTGTCAACAATTCGTTTATCGGATCCATTGTCCGCCTTACGACGTTCGATTTTCGAGCCTACGTTTTGGTTTTCGTCTTTCGGACGTTTCGAGCTGTCACTCTCCTTGGACTCAAATATTTTCTGAATTTATTTGATATCTACGCGTTCCCTTTTCGTGTTCCATTAGTTTCGTGAAATTCTAAAATATCGAAACGTTCGCATGTTAGGCTTATTTTTGATGGTTACCACCAACGTATCTCTTACCTTAATATAATTTGATTAATCGTTTCCATAATCGATAAACGATAATCGAAGCGTATTGCGTTTCATTTTTCTCCAAAATTCGAACGATACGTTACTTGTAGGCACCATACAAATTTTGTTCAAACGTAATGAAAACCAAAAAAAAACGTGTTACCGAACGACACGAATATTTATCTTTAACTAGTAAACAACAAACTAATTACTTTGTACTACTGTTTGCAAACCAATTACTCGACGAGCGAAAAAAATACGAAGTTTTTATCGCGCAAACAAATCAAGACGTACAGTAATTACGTTTGGCCCAGTCGCCGTATAACCGTAAATCGATTAGCAAAATACGATTCGTGTCTATCATTGTAGGGCGTGTGCGTTTATAACGTTATAATACATTTGGAGCGGATAAACCGTTTGGCCATTTCTCAGACGTACGGTTTTCGGAAACAGTCCGATTATTAATTGCTCGACGTAAAAAACACTGCGAGAATTAGCGACACGTCGAGAACGCCGTCATTCGATCGATTATAAATCGTTCGGGCAAGTTTCAAACGTCGAGCGACGACGACAAAGCCGCGCATAAAACGAAACTCGAAAAAACAATTCGTTTGGAAAACGCGGCGTATTTTATAGACGAAGACCGCGCGAAGCGTCAACGGAAGTTCTTCTCCGACGAAAAGAAAATGAAACGGATTCGATTCGACTGACCTATTCGGTAAACGGAAAAAACTAAAAAGGCGGTGTCGGCGAGCGACCGATAGAGATAAAAAAGAAACAATACGCGCGCGACGGTCCGCCGAGAGAGTAGAATAATATTATTGTCCTTGCACTACAACCGGCGCACGATCGCGTTCTCTCTCCTCGTTCGATCGTTCGCTTTCTCTTTCCCGTTCGTACGTTATTACTCGCGCGTTGTTCGTTCGCTACGTGGTCGACCACCTAACCGCCGAAGAGATCGAACCGTGACCATATACGGTCGTCGTCGGTGTGTCGGCCGAGCCACGCGGTGACGTCACCTACGGTCACCCGCGTTGAAATGTCACTTTCGGCATATCCGTCTTTGTATCGGACCGTCCGGCGTCCCCGGTATTTCTGTCGGCGACGTAAGCACTTTGTGGTACGTAAACGGGACGGGGCAAACACGAGTCAACCGTCCCACTCGATATATCCTTCGTGGGGCGTACGGATCGGGAAAACGCTGGGCCGTTACTCGGATGGTTCCGCGTAAAAACCGTCGTTGAAAACGGGAAACGACCGAGGCGGCCGGCCAATAATTGGTACACGCGCGGCGGACGATGGATTACGTTTCGGAAATCGCGATCGGTAAACGTTTCGAGCCGGCAGCGGTCAGCGCGCGAAACGATCGCGGTTGTTATTCGACGGCGGTCTGGGCGTTGGAAATATACGCGCGATAATTGTTCGCGTCTATTATTTCGCCCATTCTTATTTATGTTTTTCCCTGTACTTTCAGGGAGCCGTGGCGAACGAGGTGTACGACGGGAGGCCGTGTCTGACGTGCCACGACAACTGCGCGGGATTCGTTCCCCATCCGTGGAGGTAAACCGTAACGTTTAATTCAGTAGACGGGTCGGTGTACGAGCCTAACCTAACCAAAACCTACGGCGTACGTATCTAACCGCAGTACATGTACGGGGTGCACAAACGATATAGCGGTCGAACGAACGATTAAAAAAACGGGCGACGTTGCCAATTTCGTACGAATAACCGTACCGGGGTGCCGAAGAATTGTAATTCGCCGACGGTGTGCCGCCGATTCGGACGTCGGTACTGCCGCTGTTTAATGTCGTTTAAACCATACACCTACCGGACACGATATTCCGGCACGATAGTTCGACGTCTGTCTAGATAATCGCGATCGGAACGCGTTCGCCGGACGTAGGTTTTGTTCGCGAAAAGGCCACCGTACACGAACAATAAACATGTACGCAGGGCCGGATTTACCTTGATCGCCGTCGTCCTCTGGGAAAAATAAAATAGGCCGCCCTTTTTTTTTGAAACCTCGACGTGTGTATAGCGCGAGACCATAAAATCGAAAGTAATTCGTCATAACCGTAAATACTTTAATTTTGTACACGTTCGGTCCAAAATTTATTTTCGAAACTCCGTAATCATTTTATACTGAAAAAATACGCCTCGATATAATAGATATCATATATAAAATACAATTAACATTAGATGGACATAAAATCTGAAATTACGTCTTCAAAATCGAGAGAGAAGAATATCTGTTTCGATACTTAAAATAGTCGGATAGTTCGATCGATTTTCGGCCGTCCTCGACCACGGAGATAATTGCCGACTCTTTCCGATCAAGGAAAACATCGTTCGGCCGCGCGCTATTTGTCACGGCGGCACTGACGAGCACGCACGCGATATACCATTTCAACATTCGGGCGTATACGGGTCGTACATTTCGTATTTCCGTTCGCGGATTACTTTTTATCGCCGCTGAAATTTCGGCGGTCATAACGAAAAACTTCGCCACCCTGGGCAGTCCGCCATGTTGCCCTTAGTGTGTAAAATCTGTACGCGATCGTACCGTTCGACTGGCAGAGGATACACGCGACCGAGTGTGTGTATGTGTGTGTGTGTATCGCTTTAAACGTTGAACAAGTGTCATTCCGCCCGCGCCTCTATAAATCGCCAGCCCGACGCGTACGAGTGACGGTTTCGAATATACTGTCAGCGCTAACGAAATAAACAGCCAACGCCGAGGTGACGGCGATGCCGTACAAAATGTTTTGTAAACCGTCGTGAAAGGAACGCGCGTCTTTCAGCCGCCCACGCGGACCAGTCGTAATTAATCAGTCGCCCGAATTTCTCGTTCCGAAAATAAATAAAAAAAAACAAAAAACTTACGAAAACGTCCCTTTTAATCCTACATACGCGTCGACGAGACGGACACGTACCGTAAAACCGCCGCGGTGATTAATTTCGTCCTCTTCGTTTTGAAATCGCGTCGTTCGTACATGTTCCACAAATGTCCATCAACCGTCGCTGGACACTTTGGCGGAAGAGTCGTAATAATTCGGATTAAATATATTACTATATTGTCCCCGCTACGAATCGTTCGAAATTCGCCGACAGTTAAGTGACGATAAAACCGACGCGTGTGGCGGCCGCTGAACCGTGAACTCGGTCACGGTGTTTATCGTCGCACTCCGTAAACCGATTAAACCTCGGGCAACGACGAGGGTACGGTCGCGATCGACCGTTCTATTCGCGTTTTGGATATTTCGTTTTTCGTCGACAAAGACAACCACAGGTTGTTGGTCAATTCGTACGGAATTGGTACGCGACCTATTCACGAATGTCGCGAATAATGTCGTTGGCCGTCGCATTGGTGACTACGAAAATCGATTATACCGATTACGCACAACTGCGGTTGTTGTCGTTCAGCTCGGAGGAAATTAGCGTAACGATCGGGAAACGGAGAAGTCCGGTCCACGATAAAACGTGTAGGTTACCGAACGTGGTTGCATCGACGCAGTGGCAATTGGTTCGAACCTTTGAAAAACCCGACCGCGTTCCTCGGGTAAACGGTTCCGAAATGGCGTTTCACCAATGCCCTCCATCGTCGTTCTCCGGCATATTTTTGCGAGAGACCGAGCGTCGGAAAACCCGGGACGTTTACCGACGACGTGGCGCGTTCCCACACAAACGGTGGGTCGGTCTAACGGCACGGTATCGTGTCGCGTTATTATTGTTAGTATAATTCACGGTGGTCCGCGTGAAACGGTCTAAATATAAACGAAACAGGTGTAGACGGCGCGAGTATCGCGTGTATTCAAAAATAAAGTGACGTCGGCCGAAAACTAGCGCGGAAACCGTAGTTGGCAGGTACCACCCGATCGTGTCGCAATAATATATATATACATGTAGCGCGTGTGGCGCGATCGGACATTTCCGGCAGTGTCGTGTCCTCGCGGATAACCGCGTACTCTTTCGCAGGACCACTAGCGCGAGAATTTTCCAATTTTTCCGGGGCGTTTTGCTGACGGCGCGCGCGCGCGTAGGTGAGCGAGCTCGGGACGACTACGGCGGTGGCGGCGGCGGCAAGGCGCGCGCGTGTGCGTGCACACGTGCCGAACGCGTCGCGCGAGAGAAGATAGAAAACCTGGCGCGGCCGAGGCTGCCCGATTTTTTATTTCGTATTTCGCGAGCGTGTGACGCGCGCTGCAGTTGGCACTCGGTGCCGTCGACGAACGAGCGAGCGAGCGCGCGTACAAAAATAAACGACCGCGGTCGCGCCGATCCGCCGCGGTAAATACCGCGATTGTTTGTAGTCGCCGCCGGCACGTGCGCGTCCCCGCGAACGGGAACGTAACGACGACCACGCGATAGTGCGACGCGATTTCGACGGAAACCGCGTGACTTAGTTCCGTCCACAGCCGCCGCCGACCGCACAGCACCGATATTCCGTTAACGCGTATTAGTTTTTTAATCGACCGACAGGTAAGACGACCGCCCCTCCGTCCGCCACACACCACCCAACCATCCATCAATCCATTCATCCGTCGCTTCACGCCCGCCGATTACTAGGAGAGTCGCACGTTTTCAGCGGACCACCACGTACCCAGTTCGACTCGTTTCCCATCGAGTACTCGTGACTGGTGTGTATAGTACACGGGGCCGTCGAAACGGTGCGCCGAGGGATCCATTTGATTCAATATGGTCTCCGCGGCCCCGGATAAAAAAAACTAAACGCTAATGTGTACAAAACGAATATCGTATCGTTTTTTCGACATACACACACGCAGTGGCGGGTCTCCTAGAGTTTAGGAGAACCGTAGTTCGACCATTTTCGAAACGAACGATTTTCGTTTATTTTCCCCGAACTTTGGTTTTTCATTCGCCGCGTTTTTACCGACGTGTTTTTCGTTCGAGGTTGGGGTGTAAACGTACGAAGAATCAATTACGCGATATTATAAAACAAAAAACGTACGAGTATACGTTAACGAGAACGCGCTGATTAGCCGTTTACGGTTTTCCATCATCAGACAACCGCGAACACGGACCACTGTCTCGCACCGATCCTATCGCACGCATCGAACGCCTTATCGATCAATCAAACCGAGCGAAAATTATTTTCGTTTTATAAACGTCAAATTTTAACAAACTCTGGGCGCGGGCTCATAGTTGTGTAAAAACAAAACGCATATCGTATAATGGACTCGTTCTAAAATGTATTTTGCGACTTTGACGGGTTTGTGTAGAAACATTTACGTAGCACGGTCGTTTGAAGAGAATTGTCCGAAAACACCGAATACCCGTGTACTATACTAGTTTCTTAAAACGAAAATTAAAAATAAATTTCTGTTCGATATTCTTCGTAATTCCTCTGGCGTGGGTGGGGGCGGAGAGGGTGACCTTGTAGAGTTTTTTATCTATTTACGAACAAAAATATTCGAAACCGAAAGAGACGCCGAATTTGAATAGTAATTATTAACTGTCGGTTAGCCCATCCCCCGACCCAGCCTTTGTACGTATATGTATAATTATGTGTCTCGGAGACGTTTTTTGCGGGTTTTTCATTCCGAGCGTTTTAAACATTCCCGCGAAGTTCGCACGATTTCTATTCGGCAGACGGCGGCCACTCTGCAAACGCCGTTTACTTTAGACGTCGGACCGTCACAAACGGAACACGCGGCGTGTTTGACAAAAATAATCCGTCGTTTCGGGCCAAGCGAGCGCGCGTTCGCTTGGCCGTCTACGAGAGTGAAACGGATTGAATAGCGAAAACGACGCGTACCAACGGCCGACCGCTGTGGCGAATTACCGCGCGAAGCGTACGATGAATGCACGTCGGTGGGATCGAACGGGTGGGTGCGCGATGAAAGCGTATACGAATATTCGAAAAAGGCAACGACCGAATTAACAATTACCGCGTCCGAAAACGGTCACGCGACGCGATCCGCCGGCTAACTACCGACCCATCGTGGGCCGTCGTCGACACTCGGATGATCGTTATCGCGTGGACCTCCCCCCCACACACACACACACACATACATACACCGCGCGTTCTTAACGTTAATTTACGAAAAATTCGATCCTGACGGTTTGACGTGTCGCCCGATAAAACGCTACGCCCCACTCGTACGACGGAGTTACGTAAATAAATCGAATTATTTACGCGTTTCGCTCGTCCTCCCCATTATTTTAACGTATTTATTTAAACGCGCGTACCCCGAACGGACAATAATTGAGACAAATTAAATAGAGTAATCGACCTTACGAGAGAATAATAATAATAATAATAATAATAATTGGACGTCGGGAATTGAAACGTCTCGCGCGTACACAAACTTTCTTTACGATTTTCTTATTTTTTTACGACACGTATGCATTCGTCATTTTTCGCGCAAATTTCAATCGGTCAAAACCCGTCAAAACTAAAAATGGTCAGTTACCAACTTGTTCACCGCCAATGTCGCTCGCTACATACGTGTCGAACTCGCCCGATAAGGACCGTCGTACATACTTCGGTTCGATGTTTAACCAGTGCCGGAGCAGTACGCGCCGTAATTTTTTTTTTACTTCTCTCTCTTTTGCCCGGAATGTCGGTCGGATTAATTTCGTTCACCGTCTCAATTATATTTTGGCCGATTTCCGTAGCCGACCGACGATTTACGAGCCCTCCTGCCAGATATATATATACACCACACCGAAAGGTTCGCGCGTCCCGTTTTAACGGCGTTCGCTATTACTAATTATTCGACGACCGTCGCACTTTTCCCGTAAGTCGCGTAAATCCCAAATCCGGTAATGGCCTCGTCCGTTGTTGTCTCGTCGCTAGACGCTTTGTCGCTATTCGATTTACTCGCGTTTCTGTTTGTCCCGTCGGTCCTAATTACATTTTTCGTCGCGCGTAATTTCACGTTCAAAACAGCCGTACCGCGTCGTAATTGGTCTCGCGGTTTAACCGTAACGACGAATAAATTCTCGTTAATAATATGCCGTTTCCGACGCCGTGACATCTTTGGCCGATTTCAATACGACATACTTGTCTACATATTTGTTATATGTGTGTGTGTGCGCGTGCGTGTTAAGACGAAGGCACCTGAATTGGTCCAAATGTACAATACGAAATGGTTCGTTATCCTTCCAACTAAATTGTTGCCAATACGCGTTCTCCACGTTCGGCGTTTTATTTACCGCCGGTTTACGTATTTCGTCGCAAATTCTGAAAAAAAAAATTTTTTTTTCCCATAAAACTTCTCTCGACTCCGATCGACGCTCTATCGACATATAAACGCGGAGTGCCCAATTCGCTATATCGTACCTCGATAGACAAGAACTACCCTTATATAAACGTCGGCGATCTATTACTATTCACTCACGGCTGTACGTTTCGCTGTACCAATCGTATTCGCCACTTTTCCAACAACCCCTCAATTTATGGTTATCCGTAAGCCGAATACACGTAAACCGGTTCAGTCTTAGTGGTCGACTCTACTGGTCCACTACTCGATCCATCTGGTAACTAAATGTTTAGCCGGTTACTCCTCGATACCGTAATTAATACTTCGACAATTGCGTACACCACTGACCGACGATTCGTGGATTTAAATCTCTTTTATCCGCCAACAAACTTAACTCTACGTTAGAGGGCGTCGATATTTGTTACGTGGTTGGGCGCGTTGGGGACAATCGTCAACATTCACCAAATTACCGATTAAGAATAAAAATATTCGTAATTTATGACTTCTTTTTATTATTCCACTTCGACGTTCGCGTTATTAATTTATTCGTTTAAATACTTAAAACGATATAAATAGTTTAATACAATTTTTTTTTATAATATCGAAATTTTCGAACCCATTTTGAATAATATTTTCATGTAGAGGCCTTTCAAATCTCAGCCTTTAATTATCCAACATATTGTACTAAATAAATACAAACGTAAAAAAAATATTACCTAATTATCGATTACATTATTATTGTATAGTGTTACCCGAGAAATTACGAATAATTCGACGCACAGATAGTCACGTGGTGGACGCTTGTCCACCTAATATGATAAATAAATATACGGAACAGCTCTGAACAACAGCACTTTGGTAAGCGAGTCAGATAACGTTTCATGTTTGTCCTGAACGAGAGGTACTAAGGATAACAAACACGTATATTTCATTCGATGAGAATAATCTAATTCTAAAAAACAAAAATCTAAAAATCCAATTAAATCTATTTTAAAATATACATCTGTCAACCGCGCGTCTAACGTAAGGTTAAATTATTACGGTACACATTCCGTTCCAATCGAACGCACCCTAAATCGTTTCAGCCGGCATACGATAGCCAAAATGTATCTTTTTTTTTCCTCAACGAATCGGCAATACACTCACTGTCTGGAAAGCTTCAGAGCAGTACTTCGGACAGTAGGTCTAGCCATCGTTTATCGTTTAATACACACGACAATAAAACAAATAAACAATCATCATTAACGGGAATATGAAGGGACTATCTCCCGCCATACAACTAAGTCCCTCGTATTGAATCTAATAATTGACAAAAATTTAACTTACTGAAAAATGGGTGTCAGGATAAATCGACCGACACGCCACGCCGTTTACATCCGCTGGTTTAAGACAACGAAGAAGAATATAATATTAAATTATATTATAATGTAATATAATTATTATACGCGCCGTCCATTTACATCTTTCTTTAGGGCCTAAAGAAATTCAATTTTTCGCTTCTAATTCGAACGAGCGAAATATTTCGATTCTTCCTTCGACGTTCTTCTACTATTCATAATTTAAGCGGGGCGCGTTTTATTTTCGTTTCCTATTTGCGCCTAACCTCCAACCAATCCGTCGGGGCCCATGCATCATCCGTATGTATATCCGTTAACCGTTACCGGATTGTACATCGCTCGTTCAATATGCTCTCCATTCATACCAGTTTGTAGAAGTATTCGACGACGTTCCGACCCGAGGAACGTATAGAATTTCGACGGTTACCGTGGGCACGGGCTAGAGGTGGTTTACGGTCTCAGGGACGGATTTGAACGTGAATTCGGCAGGTAAAAATACTACGCGGTCGGGACCGTCGGAAAAATCAAATATTTTTGTTCACGAACCGCCGCGATTACGTCGGCTCTAACGGATACTAACGAACGCAGTCGCGTCATAAAAACCGGCTCCCACTGCCGTACATATAGCGCCGAAATGACGGTTCCCGTCACCCGGCGATTCCTATTCGTCACTTACGACCGTCCGACGATATTTCGGTTCGATCGTCGTTGATACACGCGCGTGGTGTATGTTGCCCGCGACGTATTAAAAACGCACCGGAGTCGCGGCTCATCGGGAAATTTGCCGGTGTCTTGGTTAAGGTTACGCGGTTCGTTTGTGCACTACGCCATCCGACGACTTCGGGGGGGGGGTAAAAGTACGTACACACGGACGTTCGCCCGCGGCGTGAAGTCGTAGCAAGTTCGTTTCCAACGTTGAATCGGCGAATGTGCCGATAAACGTGTCAAATAGTATGTATTTTTCGCGCGCTTTTTGTTCGCCGTAACGTTCGGTCGAAACATACGCGCGCGCGTGTTTGTGTCGGCGGATAGTTGGTGGATGGTAATGTAGGGAGTAAGAAGGAAGGGAACCATTTGTTCTCACGCGGTTCGTTCCAACGATGTCCGTTCTACGGCAATCGAACGGGCCGCGTACACGTGTGTTACGCGGATTGTATCCGCGCACGCGGTTTGTGGTTGGCGCCCACACGTCGTACCGTACCGCGTGCGTAAGCGGATCGGCGGCGCGGACATTGACCGACCGGCGGATAATACGACGAGCCGACCCAGCGAATCGCAATAGCGAGAGCGTGTTTTATACGCGCGTTGTACGTGACGTCTTCGGCAGATCCGGTGAACTTGCGATGGAATGGGGAGTGGTGAGGGCGTCGTCCAAAACCGCACGACGAAAAAACCACGCGCCGTATCGTAAACGAATACCGGCGCGATTGTTTTGTTTCGTCCGTCGTTTTTCGGTCGGTGTTCTTACAAGGCCGATGCCGCCAACACGTGTATTTGTCCGGTTTTTCACGGACCAAAGGCGTATTTGTGTATAAATCAAAAGGCGTTTGTCAGATAGTCTCATTAAAAAAAAATTGTCGTTTTCCGACAAATCGACACCGTCGCGCCGTTCTCGATAAATCCTGTTCACCTACTAACGCGTACGACGGTGAACTATACGCGTATACGCTGTACTTAATTTCAACCGGTTAAACACGACATTCGGCGTTTGCGAGTCGAGCCATATGATTGGAGGAGACCGAATTACGACCAGAAAACGAAGCGCCTTAGTTCAAAACGTTTTATTAAATTACGCCCATAACGAAATTAACGATCGGGCCCGTTACACACACACACATCATTTAACAATGTTCTTCGGCTCGATTGTTATTCGTCCGTTTCGACGGGCGAAACGTTTCACGCGTTCGCGTGGTTGTAATCGGTTACGAATGATCGGCGAACTGTCGAGAACGCTTTAGTTTCGTTGTCGATCATCGCGGCACAGCATAACGTACGTGCACGTGATCGTATCGCGTGATTAACGAAGAATTCCGTTTAATCGTATAACGATCCGTCGTAGTCGTCGTCTACGCGTTTGTTTTCCCACCCGGTGACCGTAAAATCGCGAACTTTACGGTCCCCCCCCCTATCCGCATCAATCCCACCACAGCCGCCGTTATTTGTATAATAATACGTCCGGGACGTTTCCAGCGCGTATACAGGACGCTCGTTAACCTTTTAGTTTAACAACGTTTCAGTACGCGGCGGTAACGTACCGTACGCGCGGGCGCGTACAACAACAACGGCGACAATAGTAACGGTAGTAAAAGCGAAAAGAATAACGAAAGGTCGACAATAATACCGATCGGTACGCCCCCGCCCGTGCCCGTCATTCCGTGGCCGTAATAAAACGGCGCCGGATAATTACGTTTCTATTTAACGGGCGTTCGAGACACGTGCGTCGCGCACGGATAACCTATATTCGCCAATTGATATACTGTACATTGGGCGACCACCACCGCGCGCGCCGACGGTGGCGCGACATTTGTACGCCAAGTTTAACAACCGTAGCCCTACGACGGGCTATAAAACGTTATACGGGTTAAGTTACGTCCGACGACGATAATTATAATACGAACAAATCGTGTCGCGCAATATGACGACGCGTCTACCATACACGTACACAATTACGAATTAGGCGCGCTACTGTTAACTGGCCGAATACGCGAAACGAACGAGTGGAACGTGTGCCCGAGAAATGGCGGTACACGGGCGCTGGTGTATCCGCCGATCCGAATTTGACGGCAAATCTCGTACGTTGGCCCCGTAGACGAAAAACGACCGACATTACCGGCGCGCAAACACCGCCCGCGGTCGTGTGCGGGAGATCGTTGGCCACAGCTCCCGGTTCGCGCGTTTAATAGTGTTACGTGGACGAGCCGGTTTTTTTTGTCTACCCGCGAATAATTAACGGCCTTCGAGCGAATAATTATCGAAACGTATAGTACGCCCGTGAAACGAACGAAAAACGACAACCGAGCGAATTAGAAACAGCGCGCTTTCCAAACGATGTCCAAACTGTCGAGCGTTTTAAACAAATCGGCCGCGTCGCGTTTTATACAAACACACACACACGTAGGCGGAACCGATCGAAACGTTACGTTTTGTCGATTTTTAACGTAAATAAACAACGCGTACTTACCGTACACGATTTGGACGGGAAACGTTCGCGTTTCACTGGTCGCCGTTTACGCGCGCGTTAACAACAAAACCGAATCGCGTCGGACCCGGCGAATAATTGATAATCCTCCCGGCGTATTAACGTATTTATCGACGGGGGAAGGATCGTTGTTTATTCGTGGACGGCAAAGTCGCGCGAAATCTCCGACGAGATCCAGACACCGTCACGGGATAAACATGGCCGCGATACTAAAAATATAATACCGCGGGGCCGTTGTACGCTGTTACCGTTTGAAACGCGATAATCGCGCGATACTACGACCCCGGTAGGGAGGGATTGTGAAAGATCGGTTCCGAACGACGGACGCCGGGTGAAACGCCGTAACGTTTACTCGCCGCAAACTATCGGAAATAATTTAGAGAACGCCGCCGTCGTCGTGTGGTGGAGGGGAACACGGTCGAGGAGGTGCGTCGTTTCTACTGGAAAACGTCTCGGCGACTAAGCACGGTACACAGATACAGTGGGTGTATTGAGATTTAAAAATATTTTAGTTTTTCGTTATTATTGGCTAAAAATATACGTCTCGTAAGAAATTAATTTTTCCTTAAAAAATTTTCGGGGAGTTTTTATTTCCTCCCCCCTACCCGCGCCCCTTGTTAGTATGCCGCTACGCAAGTGAACGAGCGCAGAAAGGAAATCGGCGGCCCGTGCGCGAATGATCGTCGCCAAACGGCGGCAGCCGGTAATTGCGTCATACCGGTATCGCGGCGTCATATAAAACGAACACGGGCGGTGTTTTTGTCCGTTCGAAAACATTGTATTTGTCGCGGAAAAAGAAACAACCGGTATAAGTAATTGATTACGTTGATAGACGAGTACGAGATTACAGTACGGGGTCCGTACTGCCGCTATAATATTGTTTGTTTGTTTGTACGGGCGTCGTGCTAAATTTTAGCGCTCGCGACCGAACGAAATAATAATAATAATAATAATAATAATAACAATAATTATAATAATTATAATAGCGACAAGTAGTCGGGCGGTAGAGTGAAGAACGAACGGGCGAGCGCGTCGTCCGCCGTCGTCCTGGCGACGTTCGGTTCGGTCCGACGACGGGTGATCATCGTCAGAAGTCGAACGCGTCGTTGCTCGGCTTCCGGTAGCCCGTGTTACCGTTGTCGGACCGGCTAACCACCGCGTTGAAACCCGTTTCCGGGTCGGCGGTGTACTCGACCAGTCTCATGGCACCGTCCGGTTCCAGTACGCTGTACGCTCCCTTGACCACGTCGCCCTCGCGCGCCTCCCACTGGCTCTTCACGTCGTACGTGTCCGGATCGTGGACCGCGTAATCGAACTTGTAGTCTTTGGGCGCCTGTCGACACACACACACACACACACCCGGTAAAATCACGACGCCCGTTAAACACCGAACAACCTGACAACCGTTTTCGAATACCCGACCCTCGGCGCGGCCCGAACAATTTTCACGCCCCCCGACAATTCTATTATTCTTTCGGACCGGAAACGCGTTCGGTTAGACGGGCAAATCGAAAACATTTCGGACGGAATGGATGGTCGTTTTAAATCGTACACACACACACACACACACACACACACATACATACATACATCTTTCGGGATGTGTCGAAACTAAAGGGAAAACGAATTTAACGGGAAAACGACGTTTGGTCGTTTCGTGTTACGACAATGACGAAAAATAGGCACGCGAGTTGCGCGATACGCTCCGTAATAAATTGTCGTGTCCGTGCCTACCGGACCGTAGTGTACCGTAACGATAACGCGACAACAATGGAAGGAACGAACAAAAACTCGGGCCGCGCGATATTATTTCCTCGGCGGGGTCCGATAATACGAATAGCGGCGATATTGTTGCGCGTTCTTGGATATCGCCACCGCGGCCGTCGGTTGCTCAACGTTTTCCGAATGAGAAACGCGCGCGTCGCGCACTTCACGGCCGCCCAACGTTCCGGTACGTTAACGGGCGCGGCGGCGTCGTCGTCGTTCGTATCGCCATTCGATATTGTTATTCACACGGCCGTATCTATCAGCCGCTGACGACGATGTTTACCCGAAAAGGGCGGTGGAGGGTCGAGCGACGATTGGCCGGTGTTTGGAATTCGTATTGTCCCCGTGTTAACCTGTCGGCGGACTGTATGTCACGATTGTTTTTGATTCGCCGACAATTCTCCGGATTTCGGGATGTCGAGGCGGTGCGTGTGAACCGTCCCGGCGGGAAAATTAAAGTCGACGGAACGATTCGCGGACGGTGACGGGCGGTAGGGGGCCGTTTTTGGTATATAGGCGCGAAAAACGCGTCACACGACGAATCAATCTCGGCGTACTTACGTGAGATTCGCTGGATTCCGATACCTGGCCCCGGGGACCTCCGTTGACGAAAATCGGTACAGCCATGGCGCACACGGTCATCACGGTCAGCGCCGCAAACACCTGTAAAGCACGCGCGACAACGGGTGGCGTTGTAACGATACGAAGGCGAACGAAAAAACGGACTTAACGTTCCCCTTAAAATTTTTTAAAAATCCCTCGAGTACTTACTTGACACGGCCTCATCGTGCTAGAACTTTGTAAACAATTGCAGCTATGTTTTCCGCACGTGCGCGATCTATTATTGTTATCGTTATAATTATTATACGATGCTTATGAATGTGTGCGTGTGTGTGTGTGTGTTGTTCTGTCGCCGTGACCAAATTTAGTCGTCCAAACCCGCGAACGGTTGTCCACTGATACGTACGCGTTCGGAGCTCGGGATTTTATATATTTTCCCGGGCGTCCCCCACACACGGTCGCCGCCGCCACCACCGCGTATCTGATACCCCTCCTTCCACCACACCGGACAAGAACCGGTGTTGTTCCCGGATACGTTTTCCCGGATTGGACACGCCACCGGCCGACACGAACGGCGGCGTACCCGAATGCCAAGGTCGCGGAAACGTGTTGACTTCCCGGGCGGCATTTTCCAAACGGTTAAGCGGGTCAACCCTGGTCATTTTTTTCCGCGTCCAATCGGACATCTCGTCGTATCGCGCTCGTTCCCGAAAATATTCTTCGGCCTACCGGATAAGTAACACACTGGTGTTCGTTCATATTGTTCCTGCCATCTGCGCCATCACCACCACTACCGATCCTGACATAATCCGATCGTTCGCCTATAGTACTTTTTCCGTTGTTTCGGTTACGTAATACCGTGTTAAGAAGTGCGACGACTACCGCACAGGACCATGGTTAAACGATTAAAATAGTTTCTCGTAAAAAAATGTAAATCCGCCGTTTTACCCCTTTATTTTGCCCGGGACAACAGGTAACGGTCGATGTATACGACGCGCCTAACGACGGACTTATCGAGGCGACATTTGCGTAAACGTGTCCGGTATATTATCGGACCATCACGCAGAATAAAAAATGTATGATCCGTATTACGGGCTTCTCCAAAGTTCGACAATACGCGTCCAATGGTTGACCGACTATTAGGTGCAGCCGTGACGCGTGTTCTCGAACTCCTCGGAAAACGACACACTATTGGGAAAGCGAACGCGACTATAATACGATCGATTCGTAAACGGTATTCGCGTTGTTGACGAGAAACGATCGCGCGAAACGTTTAAAAAAAATAGGACGCGCCGCTCTACACGTTGGCTCGATGTCTAGTAGGTTTCTCGTTCCGTGTATACATACATACTTGTGTATGGCGTCTTCTCGCGTTCGTTTTTCTGTTCCCCCTCGGCAGATCGTTCGGTCAATAGCTGTCGATCAAAAGAAACGGTTTTCGTTGGCTTATATAACGACGAGACGATTTTGACGCTCGGATGTCGACGGACAACAGTTGTACGTTGATTTGTTCACGATCGTAATTCGTTTCAGAAATTTCTTAGTTTTGAAAAAAAAAAACGATACTTTTTCAATTCTTTCGCGTAACATTTGGCGCACTAAACGAATAAATGAAAAATATAGGACGGTACGTACGAACCGTGTAACGGCCGCCAAATCGATAATATCGCGGACGTACCTCGAAATATAAGTATCGTTTTGTGGCGGCGAAAGCTCGACCCGTCCCCGGGTCACCTGACCGAAAGTAATAATTATTTCGTCCGGACTGGCTATCACGGACGCACGCGAACGCGCGTAAAATAGCTCCGCCGTCCGCGTCGCCGTAAAATATCGTCCGTGGCGCGTGCATTTCGAATTGTCCGAACGATTTATAAACGTCGCTCCTAACGTTTGACACGGCTATTGATTTTCGGTTGTTTAACGGTCGTTCCCGCGTATTCGGCAACGTTCGGCGCTTGGCCAATATTATTGTAACGTTCGCGAAATAGTTTTTACAATTTTCGCGTTCGCCTCCCCCCCCCCCGATTTTGGTCGGCGGGGGAGTGGTTTTGGTTATCGAATTTTACCTTTAACGCGTCCCGACCCGACGCAAAATATTCGTCCGGAAATCCCGACGCGTACACGTAAGCGTATCGGTGGACCGACGATGAGTTATTTGTATACGAAAACGTTTGGCATTTGAAAATCAGACGCTTGGTAGGACGGGAGAACGAATATGTGTGTGTGCACTTTAAATTTTTAAGGATTCTCGCATTTATTGTCCGTGTTTGCACGTTGAACGCTTACGAATAATTAACTTTGCGATATTCGATTTTATCCGCCAAAAAAGTTCAAAGTAACATTTTACGCGCAGTGCTGCTCAACCTCGACCCCTGTCTACGCCGCTATTTATTCGAGTCCGTTAAAATACGTCGCGTACAGTTAAAATAAATCGTCGTATTTCTAATGTAATTCTAAAACCAATAACAGTGAACGAGGGACGTATCGATTGTTTATATATATATATTGTTATTTTGTCGTTAATTGAGATTTTCGATTGGAGGTGTTGTGTTCATTTGTAAGGTCCGAGGTTTAGAAATTTCGTTTATTATTTTGACGTAGATGGCCCAGGTTAGACTTTTGTGGAGAGGGACCTAAGTACTTGACGGAAGTATTCGTAGGGATTATTTTGTTATTTAAAGGAACCCAAGGGGGGATATTATTAAAAATATATACGTAAAGGTGAGATACGAGCGGATTTACTTTCGTTTATTTTTATTTTCCGCGAGTTTTCACACCGTTTTCGAAGTTCCGTCGAGCGGTCTCGGACATTTTTTTACGGCAGAATTTATGTCGGAGTTGGTCGAAGTTATTGGCGGCGCCGTATTGGCGTCAGCGAATGTAACGAGCGTCGTAGCGTTACCGTGATAGTTCTGGCGCGTAAAGGTTGTCGTAAAACGTCGAGGCGCCGCGTAGAACGTCCGCCGTAATTATTGGAAACGCGCCCGAACGTTGGACGGAAGTAATTCGCCGTATACAATCCGGGCGATCGGCGTTCGTTTCGTTCGTAATAGTCCCGGAACCGGACGCGGAATAACGGCAATCCCGGCGGTGGTTGTTTATACGTAACCAACGTATTCGTTTAGTCGGTCTCGCCGCCCGTCGTTCGAGTTGAGCGCCCGTTTTACGAGCTTCTTAATTTCTATACCGCGCCGTCGTCGTTTCGTTTTTTCGATTTTAATCGCGTCGTCCGGCCCGGATCGCTAACGAAAACGGCGGGACGTTTTCGCTAATAACTTAATTTAACAATTAAAGCGATCACTCGCCAGTTTCGAGCGTCGTTCTCGTCACGTTCGCGATACACCGCGACGCGCCTTTTTATTTATAACGGACCCGCGCGTTCGCCCCGAGAACGTTTCGGCCTGCACTTGTTCCACGTAACGTCCGCGCGCGCTTTATCTTACGAAACGTTCAAAATTCGTCGGACGTTAGATTCCGCGACAGTCGTTTTCGGTAAAAACCGTAATTCAATCGGAAACCGTGCGCGGTCGTCGCATGCGTTCGTGCACGCCCTAATTGGACGACGCTCGCTAACGTTTCGGTGTTTTCGAGTTTTTCCACGGGAAGCGCGCGTTAAATATATATATATATATATATATACACCACGACGGACGCTCGTATTTCCGTTACGAACTACTCGTTATTGTCTATCCCGCAAAATATACGATTTGAAAACAGTCTGGTTTTTATTTTCAGTTTAATGGTCGTCGCGTTTCCGTCCCGTATTATAACGCAATTTCTTGAGAAACGCCGTTGCGAAAGCGTTTAAAATTTATGACGAAGGGGCCCTCGTTACAATCGTGTACCAAAGCGTAACGCGCAAACGCGACGCGGTAATTACGACGCGTCTTCCGACGACGACGAAAACGTTTAAAATTATTTTTAGAGCTAATTCGCGGTTTTCGCGGTTGCTTAAACCCACGAGCGTCCGTTCCCGGATGTTTTCCCTCGTCGTTTATTAGCGGCCGCGAAATGCCCGTAATAGGGGGAAACGAAAACGACATTAACCGACTTAACGTAACGATATCGTTGCCAACGCACAGAGCGCGCGTATTATTTATTTTACGTTCGACCTCAAATCGTGTTCGAAAATTATATACGTGTGCATACACACGCGCGTACACACGAGGGTCGATCCAAAATGTATGTCGCATTCGGCCGCAAGACGCGAAGTACTACGATTTAAAAAAAAAAAAAACGATTTCGTTATAAAGTACGTAAACGAATTATTTTTCTACATAATCGCCGAACGAGTACGTCCACTTTTCGTATCATTGTAGGAGTTTACGAATTCTCGTTGAAAAAACTTCCGTCCAGTTACGGAACACTACTCGCTTGTGACGTTTTTTACTTCGTCGTCCGAATGATATCGGCGGTACTTCGCTAGTTCGGTTTTCGTCGATCCGAATACGTGAAAATCGCCGGGTGACACATCGGGACCGTAGGACTTAAATAACTATATTCGTTTAAACGATATCGTTCACGCACGCAGTGTCGTTGGTTATTGACGATGTGGACAGTCTTCCGACACTCATCAGTGATATCCGTTTGGCCATTTTTAAAAACATATCGGCCCATTTTTCGACGGCTTGCCTCGAATTCGATCTTGAACGACGGATTACGTTCGCTAACTGGACGGACATTTTTTCAACAACAAATTTGTGAACTCGTACAGAGATACGAAAAGTGTAAGAACGTGTTTGGCCTAGAAAAATAACGTTTTTACGTTACTTTTGAATAAAATCGTTTTTTTTTTTAAATCCTAGCGCCGTTCGATTTAAGGACAACCTATTTTTTGATAATTTATACGCGCATGTATAATTGACGGAAGTTCTTTCTTGAAATAGTTATCATTTTATCGAGTATGTTCGGAGTAAATCGTATTTTTGGGCATTCTGGTTAGGTGACTTTCATAAGCGATATTCGCGCGATTCGAACGTCGTCTTATTATGTATTCTCAACGAATTCGACGTTGAATCGTCGGGGCTGTTATGTATCTAACGTACGCTTTCAATACTCGCCGAAGATTGCGTTCGGACGGGCGAAACAATTAACGAAAGAAAAAACGTTCTACGCGTATTTTATTCGTCGCCGTACCGTGGCGGGCTACACAGCGTCCGGTCGTTATACATTCACATTTATTAAACGTCCCTGGTACCCAACATACGTACATACTCGTATTCCACGGGCTACGCCGCCTGTTTTTCGGACCACCCTACCAATAGACGTCGCGAAATTCGGGTCTTCGCCGTTTTCCCGGATCGATTCTCGCGACGGTCGTCGACCGTGCCGTGTCGACCGCGGCGGCATTTGGCGTGTCGATAGTCGCTCTTCGAATTCGCTTATACCGATCGGTAACAAAGGCCCGTCGCGCTAACGGGAAAATCTGTGAAGTCCGCGTTAGCGAACCAAAAACAAAAACAACCGTTAACTCGTACCGTCGTCCCCCTATAGTTCCAGTATGCACACCGCCGTAGCGAAGAAGCTCATTGAACGCTGCCGTCAATCGCATACGTGACGCGAAACGAAACGTTTCGTATTTATCGCGTCTATTATGGAACGCGCTGTAGTTGGAACATTTTCGAATTAGGCGAATCGAAGTAATTCGTTACGCGACGCGAAATAAACGCTCGGTAAATGCCCGTAACGGTATTCGTAAGACCGGGCGGCGGTTAATTAATCGAAAACCACGGCCGTACGTTCGTCCGCAATTACGAAATGTTGCGCGTAACCTTTCGTTTCCGCGACATTTAAACAACAGTCCGGCGGGAATCCCGTGAAAAGGTCGCCCATTCTCCGAACGGCCCGCGAAATGTCAAAAGAACTCCGAAGTAGCCGACAAATACGTAATAGAAAAAATAACGACCGTTTCTAATTAACCGTTTCGATTACGTTGGTCGTTCGTTACGGGACGTTCGCGGGCAGCCTATACCGAACGGCGTTACCTAACATAATCGCCGTCCCCGTGTGGATACGACGGAGCGTACGAGGGGAATATTCGTATCGCGCAAAAACGACGACAACGACGACGACGAATTGGCGTACGCGCAGCCTATCCGATTGTTCCGTATACACCACCGCTACGGGTCTTCGATAAATCACCGCGGTGGCGACGGTCGTTGTCGTTAAACCAAAACCGACCTCGGACAGCGAGTACGCGAGCGTTGATTAATCGTAAAAAGAAAATAGCCGAAAAACGAACGACCAGGGCGAGGGGGTTATTTTTTGGGAACAAGGGGCGCGGGAAACGATAATAATAAAACGAGGAAAAACGAACGGGCCGACCCTTAACTTAATTAATTAGACGCCGATCGACCACGTCACCCCCGCCCGGTGTGTTTGCGTGGCTCGCGGCGAATTGGGTTGTAAAAATAGGCATTTCTCGTCCCGGATGCCCTGGGCGTGGCCGTCTTGGATCAACGTTGTTACGTACGCTGTTTTCACGCGCAACGCGCACCCTCGGGACGGATCGATTTCACCTAATAGGTACCGCCGACGACGAAAAGGGGCCCGACAATATTAAAATTGTACTCGTCGGGATTTTTCTGTTTGTATTGTACAGCTGTCTTCCATCTCACTACACTGCACGGTATACGTAAGTACAACGCGCACACGTACGTACGTATGCTGTACGAAGGCGCCGATTTTACGAAAGCGATCTTCTTTTTTTGTTAATAATAAAGGTCCGTTTACTTTGTCGGACCTTAAGAATGTATCGTATTATCGCGAAAACGCTGAAACCTTATTTACACGAACAACGTTTCTCGGCCCGCAACCGGCCGAAAAATAAAAAATATTCGTATAGATCGTTTGCCAAGTACTTGCGCAAGCGCGCGCGCGCACACACACGTACAATAAATGGGAAGGCATTTTATTTTGGAATCCGTACACCGATTGCCGCACGGAAACAAGCTTGGTCCGTAATTTTGTTTTTCAAGCGAATCACGTACGATCGTGATTCGATGTGGTCGAAACGCCGATTATTATTTTCCGTTTATCGTCGTAATAAACCTATGTAGAATTTTGGATTGGCGATTGGCGGCGAACGTGCTCGTCAGCGAAAAAACCGTTTACTCGCTTATAATTGGAATTTTCGAAAATTAATCAATAACGACGGCATCGGTCGATCGTCCGCCGGTCGCGGATTATTTAACTCGCGGTCCGCGTCTCGCCACTATAGCTGCCGTAATGATCGATGGATCGAAAAGCGAACCGTCAAAACCGTAAAACTAGTTTCGTCTGAATAAATTATCGTGTACTGTATTTCACGGACTCCGGCGACGAGGACCTTTTCAGGTTTTGAGTTTTAAACGCCGCTAGAATGACAAATCGACGACACTAATCGTTATTTTCGCGTCGGATTATCAGGTATTTACGACTTCTCGTCGAAGAATATTTATAGGACGCGGTCGCGCGCTTTAAAAATACGGGGGCCGTCGATTCGAAATCACAATTATTACTGTTTTATACGTATGGGGGTACCGTTATATAATTTCATTATGTCTCGTCTTATCTTGTAAATTGTGTCTTTGTTCGCCATACCGTGTTTAACAACGTCTAAGCAAGCCGCGCGGTTACGTACACGTCGTCTATTCAAATTCTAAACAGAGACTATTCGTACGGGCCCTCGTTCACTATTATTACTTTAATCCGATAATTCTGACGCAATTTAACGCGCGAACGCCGTCCGCGTGTTTGTTCGGTAGAATAGTACAATTTTCACGAAATTCATTCGCGGCCTCGACCGACCGGTACAAAGCCCGCGCGACTAATAATAGTCGCACGTACGATATAATATATACGTTACGTACGAGCGTACGCCGGGGACTCGGCCGCCGTGTACAAAACCCAAGATCGTCGAACGGGACGGAAAATTATATAAATAAATAATCGTTCGTCTCGCGTCCTCCAGCGACCGGGGACGGTAGATTCGCGACCGGCCCGGGGGTACGCGCTCCCGTTAACTGAACGGCGGCGATGATGATGGTGGTGGATGGGGGGGTGAGGGGAGGAGCGAGCCCAATTATAATTATCTCGGCGCGTACCGTCGTGAACGCGTGCATTCGGGTCGTAATGTTATCGATTTTACCGAAAGACGCTCAAAAACTCGCGGCCGTATATATAAACCATCGTCGGACACGGCCGGGGAATCGGGAGCGTCGTATATTATATGAATCGTACGATACAACGCGACGGCGACGTGTGTGTGTGTGAAGTACGATCGCTATCAGATCCGTACCCGTACGTTGGATACGGACGAAAATTTGATAGATAACGCCGACGATGGTTCGCGGGGATAGTATTTATTACACGGCCGGCCGCGGTTGCGCGGGTCCGTCGGTTATACGAAACGATAAACAAGCCCCGGTCGACTTGTTACCCGAACTTGGAGTTGGCGCGTGTGCCCGGCCGGACTGTCGGTGCGTTCTTTCCGCGACCGGTGTCCTAAAAACTTACGGGGAAATATTACGACGACGACGACGACGACGTAGTATTTAGTCGAACGGTTGCGGAAACGGGTGGCGTTCGAACGCCCGTATCGGAACACGACGAACGTAAACCGTAGCGGGATAATAGTGCGCTCGATGCCGAACCGTAAGTGCCGCCGAATAAACCCTCGCGTTACACGATGTCACGTAAGTACGCCGCCCGTTTTCATTCGTTCGTCGTGTGCCGGCCGGTTCTCGTCCGTCGTACGAATATTTTCGCTACACGCGCGTACAATGGCGATTCAATTTTTTCTCGAACAAACTCCCTCCCCCCCTCAAAAAAAAAAAAAGGAAACCAAAAAAAAAAAAAAACCAGAAAATAAATCTATCACCGGTCACGCAACGCGGATAAATAAAAAAAAAAAACAAAATACGCAACACCGTTCCGAGTGAACGTATATTGTTGTGATATTTCGGTCGCATTACACCGTTTTGCGTTCTCGCGGTATAATACGTATATAGATCTATACGCGATATATGTAACTTTATTATAATAGGCGTGCACACAAATCGTACGCGCGTTTTAAATGCTTATAATTTAGGCGTACGCGTGCGTTGTACTAGTGAACTAATAACGAATCGGACGCAATCGAGTGAGAAAAAATTCAATCCTAACCTAAATAAAGTTATTTTTTTTTTTTTTAAATACGCGTATAATATTTAACTCGCGTCGAACGATCTAAAAACGTCGAGTCGTTTTTTTCGGACATTTTCCAATATATACGCGCGTAAAGTGTGCGAAAAAACGTACGTTCGCTTAATGTTGTTGGTCATTAATCGAATTCCAACGTAATCGTGACCCGTCGTACCCGCTTCGGGGTTGTACGAATACTATTCATTTGTCCTCTAGTCGTACTACTATTGTACACGTACGACGGACACGCGGTACCATTTCGGTTTGTTTCGCCGTTTACTTTTCCGCCGGACCCTTTCCCTATAATACCCGCCGCTTCCGATCGCGCGACTTGGGAACTTCGCCGTTGAACGAAACGGGACACAGTTCTATACCCGACAAGAATGGCGTTGTCCACCCCATGCGTACGGTGACAATTCAAACGTTTCGATTGTACACGGCGAAACCAATATTCGAGGTTCACGACCTGGGTCGCTATTGCCGAAAGACAAGATTCATCGAGCAAATTTTCGTCGGGTGTTGTTTTTTGTCTCTACGGCGATCGTTCTAAATTTCCCTCTCACCTCATTTAGCTACGGCCGTTTAAGCCGTTCCGACGCGTTCGCCTCGTTTCCTCTTCTTCTCACTCTCCTCTTCACTCGACCCCGTTTACTCGTCGGTTCGACTTGTTGTCGTTGCTGTCTACGTCTCTAGAGTTTGACGAAATGTCGGCGACGAGGTTTCCGTCGTGCCGACCGCTTTTTTTTATACACCGTGAACGCTCTAAACAAACGCGGCGATCTCTACGTTGTCTATAACCTATAGCCCGTTCGCAACTTCGATAGTGCCCGCGTGTTTCATTTTTTCGAAGTGCATTTTTCCGGCGGCGCCGTTCTGTTTTTAATTGTTTTGAATTTACGGGCTGACATTCAAATGCCTACAAAAAAATGGGGTATACAAATTAAATTAAACGTAATACAAACACTTTTGTTTCAAAAGTACACGCGTTAACAAATAAGTAATAACAGAAGAAAAGATCAAATTAAAAAGCTGGGGTCCGCAACGGCGATCGTCGACATAACGCGTCTCATCGGTTCAGTTTTCTTGTAATATGAAACAGCACGAACGGACGGGAAAAATATCGCGGAACTTGGAAATTTGTAAGTGACTAGAGGACCGGAGAGCCCTATGGCCTTAGGTAATAAACCACTCGGAACTTTCTTGCCTAATAATACCCGTCTGCGGTCCGCCAAAGAAGTTAAATTAAAATAATTTTGAGACGGGAGCGTGTAGTCGCGAGCAGGGCGCGGAATATCCAAAATAAAACTCGCGAACCTCAAAAATGATCGCCGAAGTTGAACAGAGAATCGTTGGCGGTATACGATGGTCAAATTATTGCGCCGTACTCCAGTCACAAGCGTCCTGATTGAGTTACGTATAAAAAAAATTCTTCGGCCACATCTCGTAACGAATCCAAGAACTTCTGACACTTTACAGTAGCGTATCGTACGAATATGGTGCCTGAGTTCTATGGTATTGCCGAGTACAAAACCACGATCAATATCACGTAACCATTCGCACGCAAAAGTTCGAAACACACCTAAACGTTACTAGTTCCACGTCGGACCGCCTTTGCGTAATCCGAGGAACGAATAAACGAAACCGGTCCGCCGATCGGCCGTCCAATAATCGATTCGCGGCGTTTTACGGCCGTTGTTTTCGCCATATCGTTCCACGGACGGGGTGCCGGGGTGATTCTCTATATTCCGTTTTACGTTCTCTTCTGTACCTGTAATAGAAAAACGTTAGCCGTTTCGTCGACATTTGTCGTATCGTTTTCATTCCGGCGGCGTGTAAAACGCGCGTGGCCCACCGAACCAACGCACCGGGGCGACGTGCCGAATTCGATCCGGTTTGTTTGTTTTCCGCCGCTTTTCTGGCGCAACGTCGCGTTCAAATTGCGCCACGAAATTCGTACGTATCAGTACGTAGCCACCCGCCCAGATTGAGCAAACCGGAACAAATTCGGCGGTACTACGCGCCCGCAGCGACCGTGGACTCGTTCTTTCTCTATTATGTATTCTCTCGCGTGACGTTCGTTCTTTATTTACATATTTTCCTGTCGTCCCCGCGCCGTCGCTTTGTATAAGACAACAAAAAAAAAAAAAAACTAACGACGACGAAACAACGAGAAATACCTACGTACACGCCTAACGTTATGACGACGACCGAAAAAAAAATACGTACGCGTATTTTATTATTATTTTTTTTTATCGTATTTCGGTTGTCCGCCTATACCTACGTGTGTACCATTATTTGTTATCGTAATACAAATAATACGGACCCGTAAGTGCGCGATAACGACCCGGGCGTATAATAATAATAATAATAATAATCCGGGACGCGATGATCCCGCGCCGTTGTCGTTTTTCGTTTGTTCGGCCGTCGCGGAATCATGCGATAAATAGAAAACGCGCGCCCGCGTCGTCCTTCGTAATCGTACGTGTTACTACGAACCGCTACAATCTTTTCGGCGGGTTCGCTAACCGAACACTTTGGCCCGACGCTTTGCCCGTTCTACGGGATGGTCCGTTAAAAGTTCCGGTACATTTTTGTAACCAACGCGATGGATCGAAATAACCGAAATCCACCGATTCCGTATCGACGCAAAAAAAAAAAAAAATTACGAAATCATTTTGTAAACTTTCAAACGGCGTAAATGAAGTAACGAACCGACGTCCGTAGCATTTTTACGACCGGCGAACATTTTCTAGCCGAAATACGACGATCCGTTAAAAACGGATTAATACTTGACGAGAGAAATGGTATTTGAACGTTCGGTACACTCGCGTGTTGACGAAATAGCGCGTGCGAAGCACTTTGGAAACGTGCGGCGTTTTTTCGTTTTGCCGGTGGTCCGTTTTATCGTTTCCTCGGGATCGTTTCAAAAAAAAAAAAAAAAACAAAAACCCCCGCGTACGACGACGTCAGATCCGCTCCGTATAATACGTGTGCACCGTGGTCGCTGTACTCTAGTATAATATATATATATATGTGCGTGTATCAAGGGCAACAAAGCTTCTCGAGATTCGTCGTTTAGGTTTACGCGCCGTCGACCGAGTTGTTTTTCGTGCCGCGTACGTCGTTCCCGTCGGGTAAATATTCACTCGACAAGTCAGTCGACGGACGTCGCGCGTTATCGCGGCGACACGCGTGTTTGCGTTCCGAACGGCCGATATTATTATTAATTTGTCGTTTTCGTTCGTATTTTCGTTGGCGGCTGTAGCAGCGGATCGTCGCCCGAACCACCGCCGGACGCGACGAGTTCTAGCGTCTTTCCGCTCTTTACAGCCAAATACTTAATTACCGTTACGTACGTAACCCGCCCGTCGCTATTCATTCGGATAGTAACTCCCCCCCCCACCCGTAAATATGACGAACACGAGCGAATTGCGATTTACGAATTTCGCCGAGTTGTCGGTCGTTTACGGCGACGTTGGCCAAACATACCGCGTTCGTTGCGAACAACCGAATCACGTTTCCGTTTTATATATATATATATATATATATGTATAGTGTCACCAACACCGTTCTTGTCCGTACGATTGTGTCTCGAAGCGTATTCGATGTTTGACGTCAACCTATACTGTCCGGTCGCGTGTTTTTTACGCGACGTGTTTCCGTACACCGTCGTGCGCGCGAAAACGGTGTTTTTATTATTTTTTTAATTTTTTTTTGATTCGGCTAATTTTGTCATACAATAACAACACGCTCTTGGCGCAAAAATATATCGTAGTACAAACATAACCGCTCGTACGCGAACCTAACTTTTTTAGAAATATATACGTGCACGGGCCCACGAAATTCGCGTCATTTGTCACGGGAAAAATATATCGTGGACGACGTAACGGCGGTAAATTGTCAATTCCGACGCGAACGGTGCCGAGGCACTTTCACTCGTCGACGAACGCAAAAACCGTTTAAAGCGTCAACCGCGTCGACGGTTTTCGAATTCGTGGACGTGCGGCGCGTTATTAGGTTTACGTAATAACGTACGGTATCGTACGCAACACGCGTCCGTTATCGTTAGAATTATAAACACCGCGACGTTGTTCGGGCTCGATTAGCGAAAAAAAAAAATAATAACGCGGCATTATATTGTCGCGTTACTATAGCGTGTTGTTCTCGCACAAACGTTTTTTCTCGCTCACTCACGCGCTCGCTCGCTCTCGGCGTATTTATACAGAGCGCGTCATAGTTTCGCGTGAACACTATCGGGGCAACAAAAAAACAACCGAGAATTCGTCGAGAATAAGACGCGTTGTGTGTTCGTGACGGTATTCGCTGACGTTTCGAGTGGAAACCTCGTCTATTCGTCGTAGACCTTGGGCGGGTTTTTTGTCCCGTGTGCATCACTTTGTAGGTGATTACGACGATGCCGGTTCGAAAACTCCCACCGGGACGGACGATTTCACCTAATCGACGGACTCGCGAAAACGTACGAAAACCCGGCACACGACTCGAGCGTGTGTGCTGGTCGCGGCCGACTTGCCGGAAAATCGTCTCCTTCGAAAAATCCGACGACGAGCGCGACGCGTTCGTTTCACTAACGTTTTCGGGTCCGACTGTGCGCGTCGGCGCGTTAATAAAAATCGTTTTTCCTACCCGCGAAAGTGTACGTTACGAACGCGTCACGTTACGCGCGTTCGGAACTCGTATATAAACCGACTCGGGCCTTTCATTCCGCGGCATCGTTCTCTCTTTAGCGTAAGTACAACGCCGCGCGCGTTTCCGTCCGGTCACACCGCGAACTTGTCGTTACCGGTACCTATGCTGAAACGATCGGGCACAAAGGATGGCGAAAACATTTCGTCGGCCATCCCCTTGTACCATTAAACCGGCGGAGTTAACAAACATCGGAATTACGTCACGATTAGTTTTTAAAAATTATTATAATATCGCAGTGTACCTTAGTAAAACGCGGTACCGTCACACCGCGAGCCTTAATTCCGAAATCTCGAATTCGAAAAAATCGTCGTATCGAGTTGACGTAAGGAGCACGTAATTCGCGCGTTGGCGTTTGATATTTTTAAAAAATGATGGTGGTGATGGTGTGTGTGTGTGTGTGTGTGTGTGTGTGTGTGTGTGGGAGGAGAGATAGAGGTCTGTAAAAATAATATTGGCCGCCGAATACGAATTATGACCGCGATTAGGTCACCCGTATTACGTAATCTTGGCTACGTGCCCTTTGTCGAACAACGTCTGGGCGTGCAGACCGGCAACGGGACGATTTTCGAACGCGAACGACGAGCGCGTACACAGGCGCCGGTTGCTCGTACAGTATTTTCGACCAGTGGAAACGAAACAACGCGTACGGAATGGTTTCGTTCGTTTACTGAACAGAAATCGTGTTGTTGTATTAATCACGGTGTATATAGGTGGGCACCGGAGTGGCTAGTCGGCGTAATTATTCTGCGTCGTTTCTTCGGCGAACGTCTCGTCAGTCGTTCGAAACTCGTCAAAATCGCTTTATTCGCCGCCGTCGCCTTACGAAACCGGCGCGTACGCCCGTGACTGTTTTGGAACCTAAGCCCCTCCCGACACAAGGACGTTACATTTGCCGGCTGGAACTATCCGGCGATCGCGTCGGTCGTGTTAGCGTTTTTGTCGCGCGGGGACGAACTTTTCGTGCCGGACGTTTCGTGGCGCGCAATTTACGAGTCGGCCAAATGTTTAGCGCCCGCCGAACGCGTACAATCGTCGAACGAAGCTCGGCGGTTTCGAAATTGTCGCCTGCGAATCCGTCGCGTTTTCGTTAATGACGGCAACGTCCGTCGTTCGATTTCGGCACTCGCCGTTCGCCGTCATACGGTAACTTTTAAAACGCTCGTCAGTCGTCGCTATTAAACACATTTCAAACACACACACACACACGTTTTGCTCGCCCGGTCATTGGATTTTCGCGCTCGATTTCCCGACCAAAGTTATCGTTTTAGTAGTGAAATCCCGGGACTTTCGCGGCTGTCGTCGCACGCCAATTCTCGCTCGACGTCTACGCCGTCGTTCCCTTTGATATTTTATCGCGACGACCAAAAACATATTGTTTACGATGGCGCGCGCGCAAATAAAACCGGACGCGTCGACGCCGCGGCAATAAAAACTACGTCCGAAAACCCGAGCGGACAGACGTTTACTACTTTACATCCATCGGCACGCAGTAAACTATCGCGAGATAAAACTTACGTTAATCGTCCGGTCGTTGCGTATTTTCGTATTTTGTGTACGTTAAAAACGGACGAGCCGTTTAATCGGCCGAGTTTTACGGTCCACGAAAATTGGTTCGCGGCTATTTCGAAACTATTAGCCGAACGCGTCGTGCACTTTACCATTAAACGAAAACTCGATCGCCAAACACGCTTTCGAAAACCCCACCCGATGGCCCAAAGTATTACGACGGCCGCGACTCGGCCGTAATGCTGGACGTGTTATGAATCCTATTCGAAACGCGACACGTACGCTTACGTTCTTGTTTCTCTTGTCCGAATGTAAAAACCGTGCGCGATTCGTATTACGGTGTTCGCTTCAGTCACGTCAACGGGTCGGCGCGCGGAATTATCGTCGCCCCATTAACCGTTTACGGGATTTATTCGTTTATTCGTGAACAACGATGATATTCGCTCGTCACGAAACGTGGCCATCGGTGAATTACCGCGAACGATTGTTCGAACAATTCTAGGACGTCGTCCTCGGAAAAACAGCTCGGCCGCCGTACATACTTAAACGACGCGTCTCCTAGAAAGCCGTACCATAAACGCAATCTACTACGCTATTCGGGTTTTCGACAATTGGCCCGTTCCACAGCCGCCGGACAATCTCGGTCGTCAGTAATATCGCCTACGAATTACGAGCCAGTCGATCGAAGTCCGTCAGACTCGCGGTAAAACGTCCTCCATTTACGGCCCGTTTCGTCCACCGGATTAAATCGTTTCCCCCACACGGGTGGTGGCGGCGGCGACGAGTCCTTTCACGAATATCGTGACGGTAATTACCGACGACGGCGCAACGCGACATAAAGGAACCATTGCGCGGCTTTTAACAGTGGTCGTCGTGCGCGGTAATCATTCGTTTACGCGACATTTGATTCTTTTCGTATCCCTATCGGTCCGACGTCGGGCGGAAACATAAAAAAGGGACGCGTCGGCGGGATACGTTCGGATCGTGTTTTCGGTCGAACGCGTTCGCGTCCAAACCGTCGCCGAAAGCCGCTCGCCGTTAATTAGCGAGAAAGCCCCGAAGCTATTAGCGCCCGCGCGTTTTAATCAATTAACGCGTAACGTAACGACGACGGGCCCGCGTAGCCCGACCGACGCATTAACATAAATAGCGTTACCCCCACCGCCATCATTAACCGATCCCGTGAAAAGCGCGAACGTAATTATAAAAATTGACGTTACCGGTGTGAAGAATTACGGGCCGAGCGCGGACCCACTGTCACGCGTCGTTTGCTCGCCGGATAACCGAAAGCGTCGGCAGTATTTACGCGCGCCGTCCCGCGTTTGCGTAACGAATTTACACGTCGCGACATTGTTCGTGCTCCGTCGTACGACAGACGTCCGTTTTAACGAAAACCTTCCTTGACGGTCGCCAAGCCGATCGAGCACGTTTACACGATTTTTATAAACTCCTCGGCCCCTCCTCACTTCGACGAACGTCTGTCGTATACAATTACGTGTTCTAAGTAGGCGTAATTACGTTATTATAACTATTTTCGTCTAAATCGAGACGCCGGCTGTTGGCCGTTTACATTTTCGTTTAAAATTATTTCTACGTTACCCCGTTCCATATTAAGACGAATATGTTTCGAAAACAGAAGACGTAGATCGTTTGCGCGTTCGTAGTTTCGTAAACGTAAAATACGCTCGTTATCCCGAACGAGTTGTGACAAACGTTAATTATCCGTTAATAATTACGAATAAAAAGTTTCGTTCTTTTCTCTCGAAAATGTCGGGTAATTTCGGTGATTTTCCGATATTTTTCGGATTGTTCGTAGCCGTTGTCGAGTACCAGTCCTTTAGTCCGTTAATCGTTTGATTACGTCGAACACAGAAACACGTCGTCTCCTCCATACGCGCTCGTCGAATTCCATTTGAACGCCACGAACTCGTAAACGAGCGCGTATTTTAAAAACGTACATTTTCACCCGGCCAATCAACAACGGCAATTGCTCGATCGCTCACGATCATTCTGAGGTATTTAGACGTACGTCGTATACACAACGGCGACGGGGTATCGTGTACGTTCGGATATCGACAGTTATTTAGCGAATGTCCGCAACCGCAACGACGTCTTAGTAATACCGCGGCGGGAAGGCCCAGTGGTGGTGTGGACTGATCGACGATTGTCCCGAATATATTTCGTCGTATAGTTCGTAATCGTAGCGAAGACGCGCCAATACTTGGCGTCATAACGACGAGTTTTGGTCTTTCTGGACAGGTAGGTGAGATGGAAGAATTTCACTGGCCCGCGCCTGATTGCGTACAAATAAGCGTCGTTCCGGCTATCGAATATCGAGAACACGTCGCCGCGCATTTTTCGTCCGCTATATCCGGTGGTTATTTGTGCGTCGTTCCAACATGTCGGATCGAACAATCGTTTCGACGACAATGGCGCGTAAGCGTCACACGTTGCCGGACGCGATAAAGCGCGAATGAAATCGAAACGGCCACCGGGTGTACGAGAATCGCGCGCTTTCGCGACGCGGCGGACGAAACGCGTACGTTAGAAACGTTTGAAAAACACGCGAAAATAATCGTCCCGTGTAATCGCGAGAAAATCCTTTTTGTACCGACGTAGGCAGTGTGTGTGTGGGGCGTGTGCCCGGGACGAGGAAATTAATAAATAATTCCGAGCGATTCCGTCGATCCCCCGCTAGTCCACCGTGTACGCGGGCGCGCTCGATAAAAGGGAAAAATAAATATTCGATTAAAAAGATCGATACTCGGAAACGAACACGGGTCAAGCCGCGTCGAGTGGATATTTTTATATACGGATCGTGTAGTCATTACGTCGCTATAAATGATGGATTGACCGTAAAAGGAAGCGCGTTAGAAGCGGCCGAGAGCGATGTGCGTGCGCGCGTAGGGAAATATTTGTTTGGGAAACGTTTCGCGAAGCGCCCCCGGTGGTTTCGGCTAGCCACGCCGGGGTATAAAAGCCGTGTTCGCTCCCTCGGCGTCCCGTAATTGTCGCGACTTTCTTAGTACTTTCACAGTGCGTATACGTATATATATATATATATATATATATGTACGCGTCAACATGTGAATAGACGTGTGTTTGTGCGCGCGTGTGTACCGCGGTGTCGTTCGGACGTCATTCGTGTACGTTAACGAGCGTAAATTGCAATAATTGTGGCGCGGCGAAGTCGCGTTCGGCCCATCGGTAAAAATAATCGTTCGTGTAAAAAAATTTAACCCGGCAAATTGGCGGTCGGTACGTACACACACACACACATACAGTCGGCACGAAACGACTAACGAAAATACGCGCGCGTACGGTGTAGATTACGCGGTTAGATCCGCCGCGTGATTTCTGTTCAAGTTCCGTTTCGGGTTTTTAATAAATTCGGAAATTACGCCGTATATGGCGCCTCTACGTCGTACGGGTACGTAAATCGGACACGAGCGTAGGGCATGTCGTAGTGAGTGTGCGCGTGTCGCATTCGGTCCGAAAATGTCTTCGAATACAGGACGCGGGATTGTACGCTCGCGTATACGATTCCCGTCGACGTACGGAATCCACACTTGGGCCGTCAGACAACGGTTACCGTCGCTCCGGGTTCGCTAAAATACGTTTCGGTGCGGACGACAAACGTTCTAGTCACGCTCCTAGTCCCGTCCATCCACACGTCGATAACCGTGAAATGATCATTTCGTTTTCTAAAAACGTTCGCGCCACCGCTGTTTCTCGTTCGAACGTTCCAACCCAACGCCATCTTCTTTTCCGGCCGAACCGCGTCGTCGACGGTGTTCCCTACGGTACAGTCGCCGTTACCGCGTCTCTGTCGGTACGTGTTTTATACAACGTTTATATAGTTCGCGGTCCGTACGAACCGCGTTTGGACGTTCGATTTTCTACGTAAAACGCGAAAAACCGTCGCGTCTCGAGCAAATAATTCGTAAATAAACGCCTTACCGAGCGAAATGCAAACCGCGTAATTTGATTGGTCGAACAGTCGTAGGAACCGGACGGATTTCAGACATTCTCCTTTTTTTCGTCCCGAGAACTTACATTTTTGTCGATTTTATTCGCATTACCCATAGTCGTTCGTCACTTATAATACAAGTTTGTCGTACGAATACGATAGTTGGCTACAAATTATTATCGCGTACTAACGGCGAATAGAAGTAACTACGTAATTTCGACCGGTCAAATTCGATTTTTCGTGATTATTGTTATTATCTTTAATCGAGAGTTCCGAAACGATATCGACTTTTCGTCCATTTCCGAAATACCCGATTTAATTTATTTAGTTATTTTCCGTTCGTTCCGTGTTTGATGGACTTAGTCAATGAATTATTGTTATTGGCACATTCTACAAAATACGCTAAATGTCGACAATTTAATGATAACGGCCTTTGTTATTTCTAAACGACGTGATTCGTTTTCGCGTGATTTCCTACTCCCATTACAATATTATGTCCATCGTGCTCGGATTAGTTTCATTATTACCGTCGCTTATTCGTCCATATTACCATCTTCGATCGGGGCACGTTTTACGTAAGTGTAACTGGTGGCCAAAAGGCCACCACGCGTTGATTTTCTATGGTTATCCAGTGGTCGTCGATGTTCGGCCGCGAATATATTTTTAATATTTATCCGGTAGGTATAGAAAAAAAAACGTATTTTCTAGAAAAAAAACGCCGCGCTACGTAGGAAATTCTGTTCGAAAATACTTCGAAATAAACACTAAATCGATTTCGAATAATATTTTAGAGCGAAGGATACGTTTATAGTTTAACGGTACGTTTCATTCGGGCCTGCAATCGGAAATTACTGAAAAAACCATTCGTTCGTATTGTTCTAAATTAACGTCGTTCCGTTTTTAAAAAATTCCCCGTCGAGTTTATTTTGGAATCGCTACGCAAAATAGATTACGTTCGCCGGCGAAATCATAACGTTTAAAACGAAAATTCGGTACCGACACGACCGTCGTTTAACCGGGTGACGCGGTATGTGGTCAATCGTAATTTTACGGCGACACGGGGCTATTTGCTGTACGGTTTTGTCCGCGGTACGTTTCACCGATATCGTTAATTAATTAAACGCGCGTAATATTTTGTTTACAACCGTCGGCGGCTAGGGACATTGGGTGGGTCCAACCGAGCGCTTCGAAATGTCTACGTAATGGCCTTGACCATCCACAACGAGTGACGGCACTAGAGGTGTCAACGTGTAATGTTTACCATTACTCGCCGCGCGTTCGTAATAATAAATAATTCGTTAAACAACGAACGTTATAGGTAAGGTTCGTTGTTTTTCACGCGTTATGCACACATACGCGCACGCGTATAAATTATAAAAAAAATACTTTTTCGAAAATAAATCGTCGATAAATTTAAAGGTGCACAAATATTTACAAAAAGCTCTAATGGCTTTGTACACCGACACGTCGAGTAATATTACGTAATAACGCTTTATATAACGTACGACGAATTAACGTCAAAGGTGGTCGTTGGTCTACGGCTACGACGTTTAGAAATTCGGTTAAGTTTCGGCGATTCGCCGTTTCGAGACAATTCGCCGCCGATTACCGACGGTCGCGTAATTAGCGGTGCGGTTGTGTTGTTGTTGGTGCGGGGTCCTCGTTATTATCGTTACAATACACTCGAAGCGATCGTTTTCGTCGCGGAACAACGATATTACGTCGATCGCATATCGTATCCGTTAACCGCTCCGTCGTCGCTCTCTATTCGTTTACTCGGCACGCTAACGTCGCGTCGGGATTTTCGCGAAAACGCGTCCGGTGCCGTCGGAAATTACTTAAACGACGTACTCGCGACACTAGCCATCGCGTTTTCGCCGATATCCCCTATGGTATTCGACGTGAACAGGATCGAGTAATTCTCTCGTCGATTTTTCGACGATCCACGTACGCGATCCGCTGGCGTACTCGATCGCGAGAGAGCGTGCGCCAAACTCGTTGCCGGTAAACGTTTTTTGGGGGGCGTTCTTTCAACGGACTCCCGCGCCCGTTTCCCACGTAAACCGGTATCGATGAAGTTCTTCTTTTATTTATCGTTTCACCGTCGTCCTTAAAATTTCGGCCACGTTTTAATAACGCTCCGCGCCAACAGTAAATGCGTTTTTCGCGCACGATCGCGAATACGGACGGACGTCGGTGGTGACAGATTTACACGTACGGTTTTGCCCCGAGTTCGGAATTCGTCGATTGCGTTTGTTCGTTCAGGGTGGTCGAGAATTATATTCAATTACATTATTCGACGCGCTGTATATAGCCCGGATACGACCCGAAATTGTCTTACCGATCGGATAAATGTGTTTACGGACGACGCGAATTGACCACGCCCCGTAAACAATACCGTAAGTCCGGGCGGAATTATATCGCCGGGCCGTCTTCGAATGATTTACGACCGATTTAGGCGCGGCGGTTCTCACGAATTTCCGCAATTACCGTTTATTTGACGGTGGCCGCCGGCGTTCGGGTAACAACGGAAACGAATACTTCCGTTACGTTATTGGCGGCTTACGGATGGAGACCATACACGGAACCGTGTATGGTGGCGACGTTACTCGCGAATTATAACCGTAACGGTATATTTTCGCTTTTCTCGTTACGTTTTACGTCCGTAAACCTATTAACGGACGTTTGTCTACATCCGAGGTTGGCTACCTATCGTGGGATGAGTGGTGGGCGGACGTAGAGAATTTTCAGAGGGTGGTCGCGAGCGTTATCCCTAACAATCTCGGGGCGAATATAAAAACTTTAATTAGTAAACGGCGAAATCGGCTTTAAGCGCAAAATGATCGAGAGACGCTCAAAAACGAATCTCGGTCATTGCCGTACCTGTAGACGAACATCAATTTCAATTCGTTTTTCAAATCGTTTTCATTTTTAATTATATCAGTCACGTTTCGTAAAGAAATAATCACGAACGATAAGAACGAATCATTACCCGGTTAAATAACGTCTATAATTAATTACGAATTATTTCAACGTTCGCGTACCGGTATAAGTATCGTAAAATGACCTACTCCGATACTAGGGAAAAATCGAAATACGGTCGCGTAAAATGATTTCGTAAGCGGGAAAGGAGGGAACGCGTGAGATTTTTACAAATCTGAAAATGGACCTGGAGTGAAAAAGGTTGCTGGAACGTTTCAGTGGCGTACTAACAATGGGTTGGGGGTGTGGATAACCCCGGAAAAGGTTTATGAAGAATTTATTTCTTACGAGACGTATACTTTTAGTCAATAATAACGAAAAACTAAAATATTTTTAAACTTCACATCAAAATATAGCACGTTAATTATAAACGAATAGTCTATTAAAGTTTATAATATGTCTTGTTTTGTTAGGGTCGTCCAATTTATTTTTTTTTAAATTAGCTTCCCCCCCTCCCAAATACAGGTCTAAGTACGCCACTGGAACGTTTCGTCTAAAGCGTAATCGGTGTCCTAATAGTTAGTGATGGCGATCGGCGGGTTTAAATATTGTATTCTCCCGGCGTCAAATCGTAAAACAAGTTGTAGTTGTCGAATATTCTTTATCGAAATATACGCGTACAGCTCGACGTCTCAATGCGTGTTACTGAAAATTTACATACCGAGAAAAAGCCCGCCCACCCGAGCGGTTTAAAACCGTTGGAATTCATGCACGCCATTACACGGTTCTGTACGATACTTACATCGTTCGCGCACGACGTTTGGGCTGAGGGGAGACGACACGTTTTTGCGTTACATTCGACAAATAGAGAAACGACGGTGGTCAACGCGAAACAAAATTGGATATAAATACGTTTCGGTTTTATCCGGCCCATCTGCGATATAGAGGTTAATAATCGTACGGTGTACCTGGCTGGCGTGTCGTTTCGTCCCGTAAGCGTTCGTTGCGTTTGCGCGCACGACGGATATCGCGTTTGTTGTTCGGGGCGTAGATAAGCTGGAAACGTCCGAACAACGTATAAATATAGAAATCGACCAACCGATTCTCATCCCGACGACGCGTGGATGGACAGTAGCGTGTAACAATTATATAAACCCGATTAGCCGAAATACAATTGTCCGAACAACGAAAATCGTATTGGTTTTTAAAAACACATTCCCGATAATTATAATAATAGAACGGCGATTCGTATTTGATCATATTTTCGGCTTAGATTCCAGTGTCCTCGATACGACGCATCATCCCTCCCACCGCCCATCGGAGGTACCCAAATAACGACGACGCGGTTCGCGTAACATGGCAAACATGCGTATGCGTAGGCCTCTCCTCGGCCCCCCCTCACAAAAAACGAAAAAAAAAAATAAACAAAAAACAAAAAACCGAAAGGAAGAAGTCTAGTGTACCCGGGCACGTACCGTTCAACTCGTGTTGTACACATGGAAACTTACACCGCGACGGGATGGATTAGATTTTACGTTGGATGGCCAATGATGGACAGGGGGGGTCGGGAGCGGAGGGTATGGAAAACATTCGATCGCGAGGATACGAGGGTACGATGCACGGATTTTTCGGCCAACAGACCGACTGAATCGGTGACGAGGAATTTCGGTTTACTTTTGGAAATATCGTCTTACGGACGCGCCCCGATCGCGTGTACTGCGCGCGGTGGTGTACTCCCTTTACACGCTTCTCCCTTCGCACCGGTCACATCCGGCACCGGCGCTCCGAAGTTCTCGCCCGGCAACGTCGTCCGCCCACCGATTTTCTTCGCGAACCCTCGTCGATTTCGCCGACACAATGACCCCCGGGGATGGCTGGGGGGGGGACACGGACACCGTGTCACTTCCCTCACCAAGCGCCCATCGGTCCAAAGGCGAACCGACGTAAATAAATCGACGAGAAAGCGTACCGTTGCGCTTAACGGGCGAAAATTTCCGGTCCGATCGCGGCGATATGGGGGCCGGCGAGCAAATGTAGCGCGCGTTCGTCGGCGCACCACCGGGCGACGAAATGTATTACGACGGAGTATTATTATTACGCGATAATCGACCGGTGTCGCGACCATCGAACGTAATATTTTACGGACGATAATAACGCTTCACATGACCGTCGCCACACACATACACACACACACACGAGTGTACGACGCGCGCGTCTCGTTATCTTAATAGTACGGCGCGTAACGTACGTCGGACGACGACGACGACGACGACACCACACACGGCTCACTCTCGTCGGTCAGCCGCCGCGCGCTCGCGTTATTCTATCGATAACGACGAGTCGCGCGCCACGTTTCTTTCCGTTTTATTACTTTCCCGAACGTCACGCGTCCGACGGCCGGCTCGATCGGTTATTTTCGGCCGAATCTCCGGTCGGTAGTGGAGCGATCATCGTCGTCGTCTCCGTCAGTCCGCCAACACTTAGGCGCCGGAGGAACGTTACGTTGTTTTCCGTTATGACGCCGACCCGCCGCCGTCCATGAGTACGCTATGAGTAACGTATTTCGTTCGTACAGTTTTTTAATATTATTTTCGTCAATTTTTTCGAACGTCTTGTTGCGTGCGGCGCGCTAACGCGTTTCGACCGTGGTACACTCGTGTGTGTGTGTGTTTGCGGGGGCGTGCCCGTCGTCGCGAAAATCGTATCAACTCGCCCGGGTCGACGACGTCGTCTATGTCGTAGCACGCGGCGCGACGTGACCGTTATTGCTCGGGGAAAACTGTGTACGGTATCTCGTTTATCTCGTAAGTAGTTTCGGTATACGGGCGCGGGGAACGTTTCGAAACGGATTTTGTTCCCTTTCTGCGCGCGCCGGTTTTTTGTTTTTGTTTCGTTTATTGTCCGGCCTGTCGACGCGAGAAACGCCCGTTGCGACGACGAGTAATTCGTTGACGTCACCGGGCGGACGACGGTTTTCGCCGTTTCGTCGCTGATCCTATTGTCCGACGACAATTGTCCGTGTCCGCCACCGAGTCGGCCAAGGGTAACGAAATAATCGACGACGCGTAGGTAAAACGTACGGGACTAAAAGAAACCCGTCCGAACGTACGAACGACGATATTGGGCGGGGGGAGGGAGTTGGTTCGGGGGAAACCTTGACCTACGGATTTTCGCGTATTTTCCGGAACGCGTCGTCGTTTTACGTGACGGCGACGTACGAGACGAACGATCGCCGATAGCCCGCCATTAGTTTCACGTGGAGGCCACACGGCGCGGGCGACGCTCTCCTCCGCCACGTCCGGCCGTTTATATCGAACGGCCGTATTTCACAAAACGAACGTCGGACGGCCGAATAAAATTTCTCGTTCGTTCGTTAAATGGGTTACGGTACGGCGGACCGAATTGTACGCGGTTTCCAACAACAAACGCAATAATCGCGGGCGCGCGCTTATACACGGTTAGTATCGTTCAACGCCGGACCGGCGTGTGTGGGACGCGTTTGCGTAATTTCCGAGACGCGGTCGTTCGTGACGTGGACGACGGGATCGTTTCGCGAAATCCGCTATCAATTTCCGGGACCTGTAGTAATATATATAAATACGCACGCCGCTTTCGTCGTCGAAACGACGGCCGAACGGATTATTACGTGGCGTATTTATTGGGTGGACGAGGTGTTAGGGGTTTCCACCCTTGTACGGGTGGGGGGGGAGCGAGGTAAAACAACGTGGGGATAGCCCGCGTCGCTCGCCTACTCTTAAGGATGATCGTTTTATAAAAAACTTTGTACGAATTTTTTTCAATAAACGACGGCGACTCACTGGTCCGAAGTACTGCCTTCAGGCGTTCCGGGCCAGTGAGTGTATTGCCGACAACGTGTAAAAAAAACAAAAAGGGGTTTCCACCCTAAACCCCGCACGGAGAATTTTCGAAGATCCGATAAATTTTTAAACGCGTCGATAATATGCAGTCGGTTTATTTTGTAAATTATAACGGACGAAACGGAATATTTTAACATTTAACGGAAGCGTTTTTTCGATTTCGTTTATTTATTTTTCTTACAAAACGATTTACGATATCGGCGTTTTAAAATTATTTCGTTATTACGACATATACCCTCCTCCCTTCAAAAAAAAAAAAAAATGTCTATAAATACGACGCGCGATCGTGACAATATTACCAAATCGATAATTGTTCGGCGCGAAGGCGTTAAATGGTCGACGATGTGGTCGGTCGGGGTTATTAACGTGTTGCTCTCGGCACTGTTGTCGTCGTTCCAGCCTACAAAACCGCGGCCGACGATTAAAGAGCGTTCGTTTAAATCGTATCGTCGTAGATCCGTCCGTTACGGACGAACGTATTTTTCGCGTTCGCGTAAGCGAAATGGAAATATTACTTTTAGCCGGCGGTGAAAATAACGGCCCGCCCGTCGGACACGAGGCGGGCGATAAATCTTTAATCTTTCGTCGTCGGCGCATTGTCGCGTACACGCTCTGAACCGCCGCACGGTTCAGATTCGTAGTTCGCGTACCGAACCAATCGGTCGTTCCTCCGAGAAAAACGGAACTGAGAACTTTTGCGATGGGGTGTGGTGAGGGGCGCAGTGCGTTTGTTCATATAACCTAACCGTCCCGGTTCGGATTGACCATTTTTTAGCGTGTCGAATTTTACACGACAGTATATTTTTTTAAATAAATTTTATATTACGGATAAATAAATAATTTTCGATACGAATATTGTTCGGAAACATTTTACTCTTATTTATGTAATATTTCACGTTTATATACGCGTTGGTTTTTTTTTAACGTTTAATAATAATAGCGTAAATTACTTTTTACCGTATTCAATCACGAGATGGGAGAATGAGGGGGAATAGACTTGGTCGGTTGTTTGGTCGTGTTATGAGGAGAGAAGATTATTCGGTTGTGGCAATTGAGCGTCGAAGGAAGAAGTGGAGGACCGAAGAAGAAGTGGTTGAATGCGATATGACGACTGCAGGTGTGCGCGTGAATGACGTGGGAGATCGGATCAAGTAGAGGACGAGGAACAAGGTGGCCGACCCTCAAATAGCTGGGAAAGAGGCGAGGACGAAGGAGACGATTCAATCCCGAAATTGGTTCGTAGCGATTCTCTGGTTTTCCCTGTTTAATCGTATTTCTCTTTGTTCGTAAAATTACGCCCCCGGTCCTTCATGATTTGTCGCGTATTCGTGGTGTTCCTCTACAGTATTTTTATCTTCAACGTCGTAGCCTTCTTATAATTAATCACAGCAATCCACCATGTCTCCTCATACGTCCAATCCGTTCGTTTCTTCTTTTCTCGATAAACTATTCCACAAAGTTCTTCTCTCCGACATTCTTTCTAATACCTCCTCGTTCGTTATACCATATCCGTTCAACTCATTTTAAGCGTTCATCCGAAACGCCACGTTTGAAAAAGGTTCTCTGTTCTTATTTGACAATCGTCCACGTTTCGCTACTATACGGTACACCATAATCCGTACGTACGTCTTCAGAAGAGTTTTCCCGGTGTGTATACCGTTATTTCTCGAAGTGAAAAGCCCTCTTTTGTTTGTTTGTTAAACGCTATCTTAGCTTGGCATATTCTCTTTATTATTTTCATTTATTAAGCTTCCTGAGTACGCCAACTCTTCTACTTGCTCTATTTCTTGGTTATCTCGTAGATGTGTTCTTGTCCCAATATTATTGTTTCTACTACGTACAAGGGCTCTAGTGTTTTTCGCGTAAATATTCGTGATAATTCAATAAACTATCGTCGTGAAAAATGATTTCTTGTTTGCCACGACGCTTCTTACACGTACACAACGTGCATTTTGCAGCACCGTATCGTTGTAGGGGATTTGTCCATCGTGCGTAAACGACAAACTCCACGTTTTTTACGAGGTTCCTATACTTTATCGATCACGTATGGTAATTTTTTTAAAAATCCGACACATCCGTAGGTAATTGTCTAAACGTTGGACCTTGAAATAAGGCCATTTACTAACCTTTTCTCGCATCTCGTCTGTATACATTTCTTCTACCTTTACGTCCGAAATATTCTGTTCCTAATCACTGGTGAAAAAATCAATATTTCCGTCACATAGATGAACTGTCGCATCCGCTGTCACAATTGTCCGCTTCTTCGTCTGATAATTTTCGTAACATACGCGCAATATTAGCCGTATTAATTTAACGAGGTGAGAATTAGAGTGGTACACGAAGAAAAACGACTAGAAAGATATTATCGGAATTAAAAACTAATAATATCGCGATCGGACGGAGTTGCTCAATGAAATATACGTCGATAATAATTTGAAAAAGACGCGACAAGAAAAAAAAACGATTATTAATAAACATGTACGTCGCCGTGTAATAGTGGAAAACCACCAGTATTAGTCGGTCCCGCGTAAATAAAAGTAACGTCGATAAATCTATAAATGTCGCTCGAAACGCGCACACGCGCTCGCTGAAAGGTTAAGGTCACATCGGGCGCACGGGGTGTGCTGGCGCACGAATGGCAAATAGGTAGAGTCCTTTTCAAACTCGACGACCCCATAATTTGTTCGCTTCGAATACGGATTATCGTAATATGTACATTTTACAACGGCCTTTTCAAATCGTATATTTGTATACGATCGGAAAACTAAACCTTTACGGAATTACTAAATTAACGCGTTCTATATTACGACTTGTGTACGCGTATATTATATTACAAATTACGGTTTATACCGAACATAGTCGTTGGATTCATTTCAAGAGTCGAATTCGATAAACGTTCGGACGCGTGTTTCGTTATAATTGAAATCGGTTTTCCGCCGTAAAACGATATTTACTTGCGCGAATCAGTACGCTTAGACCTGTCACTTTGGTCGATTTCGCCGTGTACATCCGAAATCACTCGCCTGGCCTTTTTCCGTATTCGCCGCACGGTTTACGCTAATTATAGCCACGATACAACGGACTACGTTTACAAAAACCCGCCGAACCGAACTTGTGACTAGCGTAAAATTACCCGTACGGTAAAATAACGTACAATATATACGAGTGCGCGTACATTTTATGTTACGGAATTCGCGATAATCAATCGCTCGACGAATTCTCGCGACGAGTATTATACGATTCGTTTTATTACTTATCGGAATTTCGTTTAAATTTTTACCGCCGTTATAAAAGTCTTACGGAATGGAACGGGTTCCGTATCGTGCATTCCTCGCCACCACCCCCCCCCCAACCAATCTCACCACCTGGGCTCGCAGTTACCGTAATAATAATTGTTGATATTATCGACGACGGCCCAAAACGCGAACGCGGTATAACATTAATTACGCCTTATCACGCGTTTCGACCAATTCTTCTTTATTCCGAACCCCAAAAACGTCTTCTGCCACCCCCCCTCCCCCGGTGTAGTTCCGAAGAAAACGCTCGATGAGATTTATCGAGAATTCCCTGCGTTTCCTCCGTAATCGCGTTAAGTTTTTTCGCTACTTACTAGAAATCGTTCGATCATCTCTTCCGTCCAATACCTACGACGTAATAATAATAACAATGTCCGCGAACGAATATTCGTTTGGCCGAGAACCGCGTCGGGAATCCGTAAGCTATTTATAGTATATTTATTACGGTATTTTATACGCGCTAGTAATAGCATTCGTTGTCCGTCCACAGACGTAATAATAATTTTTCTCCTCCGGAAACGTGCGAAATCGTACAATTATTTAACATCGCCCAGTGTCCCCTAACGAGTCAATAAGACGTCGTTGTTATCGGCGCGTTAAAAATGCCGTTCGATGGTTTTCCTTCGGTACTACCCGCGTCCACGCACGCGCAGTCATCCGCGAAATCATTTTAATCGCCGGCACTTATCGGGCCGTATTTGTAAACGGTGTGTACGAATTTGGCTCTCGTATTATTTCCAAATAGTCTTTCTCGCCGTCTACCGGTACGCGTAATCAAATTCGACGACGACGCGCCGCCCGTTTTGTTGTCTGCACGCGTCCCGTGCTGTGTTTTGAGCTCGATGATTTCCCGCAGGAACGGCGCCCAAGGATATGCTAGACCTAAAAGCTCACTGTTGTCCATTGTACAGTGGACTGGACTCGCCGCTTATCCCTTGGCCGGGACTGAAGTTCGCGTGCGTACGAATACTCGAACTTTACGGCAAAGTCTTCGGGCAGGAGGAGCTTTGTGAACTGATTATTAGGTAATTCGTCGACCGGTGTAACCTAACCACTACCATTACCAACCACCCCGTACTACGTACGATACGCACGCCGTACGCCGACGCGCACACGGCCCGCGTCATGCCCCCTCGTACGTAACACACGACGCGGTCGGGGTCGTCGTGCGCGGAACGTATGAATCGCGAACGGACGGACGACGTTCGTCTCCTCCTCCTCCGGCCCGTAATTCGTGCTCGTCACCCGGGGAGAGGTGGTGGGAGGGCGCTTGGTTGTGTAACGGGAGATCTGTGTCGCGTTCCAGGAAGACGTGCGGCAGTTGCAAATGCACGAAGGACTCGCACGATGTGCTGCACGAAGAATGGGTCAACGTGCGTGACCGGCTCGGTTTCAAGCCCGTTCAAGATCCGGACAAGAGGGTGTCGAAGGAGAGGTCTTACAGCCAGGGATACTCGTGGGTGCCTCCCGGATTACCTAGTCATAAGGTAAGTGGTTACTGTCGTACGTGTGTGTGTGTGTGTGTGTGTGTGTGTAGCGCGTATGCGCGTTGCCCGAGGTTCGTTTTATATAATTCCGTCGTCTGACGGCTCTGTTCGTATAGGTGGAGAAATATTTCAACAGTTTACCGTCCAACAAAGTTCCTAAACTAGGCGCGGCCGGCGAAAAGTACAGAGATAAACAAGTGGTTGTGCAACTACCCAAACAAGACTTAGCCTTGACTTATTGCAAGCACGTGGAACAAAGGCATCATCAGAGCTACGAAGACTTCATAAACGCTAGGAACGAGATAGCGTTGGACATTGGATACGTCAGGGAATGTACTTATCACGTGGTCAGTTTTTTTTAACTTTGTCGATTTATTTCTTTTTTGGTTCAATTTAATATCTACGGGACGTCTTTTTGAAAATACGTTATCGTTATTTTATACCGAATATTATAATTCATATTTATTAAAGAAATACCAAAAAACGGTAAAAATTTTGTAATTTTTTTCTCGGAAATAAGTGCCGATTTATAATAAAGCGAATTAGTCGCTCTCTTAATACACATTCGAAAGTTCTTCGTTATTTTTCGTAATTTTTTTTTTATAAATTCTCGAGGTTTTTAAAGGGTTTTTTCAATAGATTCCGAATTAATATATACGCGTGTATAAAAATCGTCACAAAATTATAATTAATATCGTTTAACGAACGTTTATTTTACGATCGTATTATTACGATAAACAAAAAAATGACGTAGTTTCGACATAAAATTGACCACGACGTGACGGTCGAGTTGTTATTTTCGAAAATCGGTCCTAAGTGAAATACGTTTGCTTCGCGCGTTTAGGAATGCCCGAAATGCCAAAAGAACGTCGAACCCGGTGAAATAGGAGTGTTCGCGTCCAAATTTGGCGATACAGTTTTGTGGCATCCGTCATGTTTCACTTGCACCGAATGCCAGGAGCTCCTGGTGGACCTCACCTATTGTCTGTACGAAGACCATTTGTACTGTGAACGTCACTACGCGCAACAATTCAAACCGAGGTGCTCGGCTTGCGATGAGGTAAGCGTTTCACAGAAATCGTTACAAACAACTCGGTAGATTTGTACCCGTTCGAAATTCGACGGGAACAGTCTCCTCTATTGTCAACGGTCGAAACGTCACGAATTGGTCGGGTCCATTCGCGTCGCGTGTACAAAAACGCGCGTGCGTACGCGTAGATAATAACGAAATCGGTTTTCGTATTGTAACAAACGAATCGTAATTTACCGTGCAATTGCACGCGCCCGTGTCCCGTGTAATCGTCGATTACAACAAACACTATTGACATTCTAAAATCGAACCAATATTGTGCTAATACGTTGTTTTTATACGGTCGGTTGGGCGTAATCGTAAAACGGCAATTCCGATTCGGTTAAAAGCGCGTAGCGTCGCGTCGTGACTAATAATCGTCGACGCTTTATCGCGGCGTCGATAATAAAAATACATTATCGACCAGTTGTGCCGACGTAAGTTTCCGGAAACCACCGGACATTTATCGTCGACGTCGATTCGAGCGACGAATTTCGCGTATCGTGCCGGGTGTAACGGCGCGACACTTTAAGGGATTTTCGACCGTCGCGACAGTGCGCCGTTTCCACGTGGAACGGATCCCGTAGCCGAAACACGTTCGTAGATTTCATTCTGTTACCCGCCATGGCCGTGCTCGGTGGGACAGGGGATATAATGTGACCGGTACGCGGCGGTAGGATCGATTAGAGCCACGTAGTCGGGCGTCCTCTAAATACGTCGGGATTCTCGTCGAGACAACGTTCGGATATTGTTCGGCGTAGTCGTTCCTGTATTATTCGACCAGTTGGAATTAGAAACCAAACGATCGAAACGCACAATGGTAGACTTAAAAACCCGACAAGCCGTTCGGCTACCAATTGTCGCTTCACCCGTGATCGAAAATGTTTAGCTTTAAAACATCGACCCGTTTAACACAACGTCGCGACGTATTCATTGTATTCGAAATAATTTTGGTTGCTATGTCGGATTATTTTCCGAAACTATTCGAAATATTTTCCGACAACTGTATAATCGATTTCGCGGTATCGAATATTACGTATATTCAGGCGGCGACCGGTCCGAGCGTACGAGCAATTCGGGCGATTATCCGTACGGACATTTCGGAACTCTGTGGTTATTACGACCGTTTTGTATTTTCCGAAATACGGGCTAATTATTTTTACGCGAAAACCGTAATGGTTAAATACGAATAGTTAGTATCGCGTTTAGCTCGTTTTGAGACGGTCGGTTAATTTTCTTAAAAACCACACGATCGTGTGCGATTATTATTCGCGTCCGAATATATTTTACATTAATTTTCCGTGGACGAACATTGGACCGGAGAAGGTCCGAAACGATAAAATTCGTACAATTATCCGACCGAAAGTACCCGGTGACCAGCGGCGTACCAACGGAAGAGGGGATAACCTCCATCCCCCCCTCGCGAATATTTTTAGGAAAAATTAATTTCTTACAAGACGTATATTTTTAGTCAATAATAACGAAAAATTGAAATATTTTTAAACTTCGATACACGTTATTATATAACGTGTTCGTTAAAAACGAATAATTTATTTTAAGTTTATAATGTGTCCTGTTTCGCTGGGGTCGTCCGATTTATTTATTTAAAAATTAACCCCCTCGGAAATTCAGGTCTACGTACGCCACTGCCTTTTCGTTGCGGTCCGGTGCCCCCCCCCTCATACACACACACGCGCACATAATCTCGCGGTTTCGGTTTGAAATTCTAGCATGTCCGAAACACCGCGCCATCTGTTGTTAGATTTGACAGTTTGTTCGCTTAGTACGTTTTTCGCCAATAGATTGTGCTCGTAGGATCGGTTTACGTACGATACGTGTGATTATTACGAACGAGCTACGAAATAAGAAAAAACAACCAGACCGTGTCTCCCTTCTACCATTTTTTTGTGTCATTCGATAAATACACGGAAAAATGCGCTTTTCTAAAATAAAACAAAATATATATATAATAACGGAAGTGTTTAAACATATCGAAAGTTATTTACGTTTCTGTTTTAGAAACGTTGTTTCAAATTGTTTATAAAACGTAGTAGAGTCAGATTGTTTATAAAAGATATATCGTAACGCGATTTATGAAATAATCGAAGCGTGACAAAATGGTTTACCTTATCTATAAAGTGTAACACATATCGCTATACTTTTGGACGACCTTCGAATTTACTAATACAGTGGACGTTGTCCTTCGGACGTGCGGAGGATGGTGCGCATGATTTATAGGTTCAGTATAAAAAACGAAACAAATGTGTCCTTCCGGAAGAAGCGCGGCCGTATCTAAACGTCGTTTTTTTTTAATATTTTAAAATGCTAAATACAAAATGTATATTATAGCTTAACGGTTAAACGAAAAGAAAAAAAAACACGCACATATATACGTACATCCTCATACATTTTTATTTACATAGATATATAAGAAAAGAAGGAAAAACGAAAGATCTAAAAACGAAAAATCTTAAAAAGAGCGTTAAAAAGGGGAAAAAGAGAATCAAATAGCAAAATCGGAAGACGTGAATAAAATGATAAAATTGAATATAATAGACGGACTATCGAACTATCGATAATGTTGTTGCGCAGACGGGGAAAAAAGGAAGACCCGCGGAGAGATGATCTGGAGCAATTCGAAAAATATCGACTAGATCTCCCTTCGCAGGTTCCGAAGTGGAATTGCGCGTGCAGAAAGGAGAAGCATTTCAGGCGTAATAAAAAACCACGCGCCGATAATCTGTTATGACCGAAACTAAGTCTAGAAAACGACGCAATGAAAAACCTCGATTGATTGATAATGGAAAACTAGGAGGAACGTGGAATGAGCGGGACGATTGATTTGTACCATTTAGCGTTAGAAGAAGATTAAGTCCATTTATCCCGTCGCGCATTTTAAATGGATTTCCGGAAATGTGAAATGAAATCGGTAGAAAGGATTTTGAGCATATTAATGTTGGGAAGGAAAGATATAGCGGTCTTTGCTAGAGAGTTCGCCATTTCATTACCAACGATACCGACATGGCTAGGAGCCCATTAAAAACGGATCGAGTATTTTGATCGGCTTCTAAATTGGCGATTAAAGCGCGAATATATATGGAAAATACAGAAGACCGCTAGGTGAATGGATCGGACGCAAATAGGGCAGACTGAGCGTCTGATACAAAACGTTATTTGAGCACGAATCGTTTATAATTAATTCGCTATGTAAACGTTTCATATCGATCGGCCATGATTGTGATTGGCTATCCGGTCGCAATCCCCTACCTGACCCGTGTCGATAGTTTTTTGATTTTGAGCGCAACGAGTGGTATGGGGTTGTCAGTTTTGAAACGACGCGTGCGAAAAACGAACGTATTCGTTTGTACGGTTGTTCGCGCGTTTGTCGTCGACCCCGACGGTTTTCGGAGGATTTCGCGGACCAAACCGCGCTTGGTCGTTATTTCCGACGATTTGACCTACCCGTACGCGCCACTCAGGCCTATGGTAAAGCGCGTCGTTGTATTACTAAAAACAATTTTCAGCCCGTCGCGGTGTACGATATATACGGTCACGGGACGCGCTTTTTTTTCGGAACGATAAAGAAAGAAACCGAAGGAACTTTAAAGACGAAACCGCAACGGTCTCACGAGCGTCATTTATTACGATTCAATGTTCGCAATCGTAGTCGGCCGCTGTCTCGGCCATGCGTTCGCGACGAGTTACTTTCGTTCCAAACGGTCCAATTACACGTTTATTAATTATCCGGAACGTGTTTCGCTTTTTACGCACTCGCGACGGGTTTAGGTTGTGTACGCGACACGCCGCCGTGCAGCGTGCGCGACGGTGAACGCACCGATTACGTTTTCGAATCAACCGTGTTGGATGGTGTGAGGGGGATCTATTAACGTTTTTTCGACTTCGTTTAGAAACGTTTCGAAACGTTAAACGGTAATTAGTTCTGCAAATCGGAGTCTGTAATTACGAATATTGTGAACGTCCAGTGTTTCCGGCAACGTGAGCCCACGTAAATCGTTCGCCGTTAGATTATAATTTTTTTCGTTTTCGTATCCGAAATCAATTCGGACCCGTACGGCGCATGTTTCGGAATCGCGGCTACAAACTTCGCTCGGATTACTGTCTTACGCCGTATACCTATGAGGTGGCTGAACCACGCCGGTAAGCTGCACGTCGCTTTATAGACGCCCCACAAAAATCGTTATTGCGACCGTTTCGTTTCGAATCCCGGTCCTCGTTTCACTCGAATCATCCCGGTAGTCCCGCGTGGACCGCCCAAACGTCAACGGGTTTTCGGACATTGAATTTCGTTCTTCGTACACCGTCAATAGATTGAAACGCCGTCAACCCAACATACGAAATGGCGTATCGCTTACGCCGCTCGCGTACGGGTTAATAATTACGTTGGAGCGCCACCGTTGGACGAAGTCCGCGTAGCAATTTACGCTACCGAACCTGTACCGTTCTACTAAATCGCTGCATAGATCGCGTAACGTTTCGAAATGAACGATTCGACACTGAGCCGCGCTATACATTTTCCATTAAAATACGGCCGCGCGTTCGGCGCACGATATTCGTTTAACCATTTGGTTGACCATTTTGCAAACGAGAACCGTCGTTTCGAGTTGTTTTACGCTTGGCGAATTTACGTCACGTTAAATTCCAATCGGGTTTCCGTTTCCTATTACGGTTTACGAGTTATATCAAAACGGTTGTTTATTTCGCGCCCTGTGTTTCGCCCTGTAAACCGTTCTATTATACAGTGATAGTACTCTTAATAAACGTCCCGCGAACGGTTTTCTATTCGACAAAGGAGTTTCCGCTTAATCGTTTGGGAGCTAAAAAAGACGAAACGTTATATACAATAATTCATCGACGTACGTTTACGTGGGATATTGCCGCCGGGGGATACGGGTATCTCACCGCATATTGCGCAAAAACGTCGTTAATTGTTGTTTAGAACTTGAACGTAATATTATATTCGTCAACCGATTAATTAAAAAATTCCGTTTTTTTACGTCGTCGGAAGCGTGAGATTAAACAGACAAATAATAACCGACCGATTTCAGGGATTTCTGGTTTGTTGTTTTAAAAAGCGTTTTGCCTTCTCCCACTTTCGTACAATTATTTTTACCGTTGATTTTTTTTAAATTTTACGCATGAAAACGACGAATATATCCCATACTGTTTACATTTCGCGTACATGTTCTGTTTATTTATTTCTAATCTAATATCGTTATAGACCGTACATTTTATACAAGTATACGTATTTATACGAAAAATTTTAAACGGACGTAATCGGCTTTTTCCAGTTCCCGTTTTTTTTAGTATTACGAGAACGTTCAACGTGTCACGAAAATATAGCGGAAAGTGTATTGGCGTGGTAATTACGATGTCGTTATTTTCACTCGCGGATTTCGACGTTTCTGTTAAAAAAATGACGTTTTTTTTTAAGTATTATTGATCAGACGCGAGATTTCGACGCGATTTTTTTTATCGTTTTGTTACAACGGTCAAACATAGTCGTTCGGACGTAAACGTATTGTTACGTACACGGACGTAAAATTTTCTTTGGATCTACGCGATACGTGCTTGTCGATTTTTCAGATAATCGAAAATTGTATAAAATTTAATAATCACTTTCTTCTAAGTTATTGACGTTTCAACTCAGTGATAAGCTCTGCAAAATTCAGCTATATATATATATATATATGTCACGCGAGAATTCATAATAATTATTGACTAGAATTCGACGCGAGTAAAATGGTGTACGAGAGACGACCTTACCTAGGCCGGTCCGTTCAATTCTGGGCAATATTCCATCGTTTCCCCTAAATAAATAATTATTCAAACGGTATTGTATGCGGCAATGTGCGTACGTTTTTAAATTAAATTCGTCCCGACGAATAGGATAAATTAGGATAAATTCGTACTCTCCCGTATGATTGACGTAATATTAATCGAATATTTATTAGCGATTTTTCATATTTTCGTAGCGGAACGTACGAACGCGAATAATTGGCCATGTGTTACTGGTTTTTGCCAATTGTTGTTTTTGTATCAAACATATATATATATATATATATAATTATAAAAGTCGAGCGTATCAGACGCTATGCACATAAACCACGCAGGAATTTAATGAAACGAAGAATAAACGGATATTTTTAAAGACCGTACGTTATATTTCGAGATTAATTTCTTTGGCACCCTTGGTCGTAGGCAATTAGTTTCAAGTACACGCCACGATCGTATTTTTGACTCACAGTGACATACATACGCTGCAATTAGTAGACCGAGCGCGCATTATATTTATTAGTGTGTAAAATGAACGCGCGTTTCGCTTTTATCGGAAGGTAACGCGATTTCGACGAGCTGAACGGACCTAACGGAATCAATTTGTTCATTAACGTCGCCCGAAATTAAAATCGCCATTTACGCGTACCAATCGACGAGTTCGTAATATCGTAATAGGCGTTGATTCTCTTTCACGGAAGCCATCGTTTTCTGATGTAATTTTCGTTTCGTTATTATTTTACGTACATCGACCGGACGCGTTTCTTAAAATTTAACGTTTGACGAGTATAACCTTCCAATTTTACGAGCGACCGAATTACATAAAAAGTAAAAAACTTTTATTATTTTCAAAAGAATCAAATAATCGTTTATTATTTCGAAAATCGTGAGGAATGAAAATGTAACGTGTGTGTGTTTTGGTTTTCTGTGTCCAATTTATTCCACCTTATCTCCAACGGCATCATTTTAAAACGACGCGATTTATGGGATAATTTCAACTAATTTTCGGTACGCTACGGGTTTTAAAAATAGCGAATAGGAATAATACCGTTCTCTCGATTATCCATTCACTCGGTGTTACAAGTTTATGGAAGCAAACGGCTATTAATCAACTATTTCGTCACCAGTGCACACGGCACCACGCTAAATTATCTGCCAAACAAGTATCCTCAGCTGAAACTGGGGGGGGAGAGGAAGCTCGGCTATTTTTAGTTAAGTTTCCAGCACCATTTCGTCCGACCACATTAAAAAAAAACTGTGCCAAAGAACGGGTCTAAAAATACATCGAAAATATTCGACATTTTATCGTACATAAACGCGCATGTTTATTACGAAAATTATTTAATAGCCGTTAGTTATAGCGCACCATTTACCGAAACGGCGTATAGTAGTGCATTACAGTAATCACGGTTTAAAATGCATCGTCAGTTAATCGAAAAACGAAAAATTGTCGAGTTCGTTAGTTGAACAGTATTATTATTATTATTATTATTTGAAAACAAAATTCGTTTGTTCGTACGTAAAAAATATATTTAATAGGCAATATTAATAATTTCGTTCCGCTAAATCGTCATTTACAACATTCACGGTTGGATCGTACAATTTTAAACACTATAGTTCAAAAGTTGTTCACACTATTTGATAGACATTTGAGACGACGCCACAGAATTAGATGTTTTCAGTTTGACAATTTTACGAACGATTAGATGTGTGCGTGTGTGTGTTTAGTTTTTCGCCCGTTTTTCGAAAAATAAACTATCGAATCGAAGCAAATCAAAGTTTTACTGTTATATCGACACAAATCGACCGAAGTGTTCGATGATAGCGTCAAAACTAACAAATACAAATCGGAAATTTCCTGGAACATCCCCGGATTTTTCAAATTTTTTTCGAAATTAATTTTTTCGACCGAGCGCGAGTACAAATTAATAGAATTACAATAATTCCTATAAACGGTAAACGTCGATAGGAGAATAATTATTCTTAAATGATCGGGCGTGGCCGAGTGTCAGGGAACGTTAGTTTAAAGCGATTCATAATTAACGAAACTATTATCGTTCCGAAATATTATTTTAATTAATCGATTGTCGATCAAAATGCGTAAAACGCCAACGATCGTCGCGGTAGGTAAAGTATATACAAACAATTTCAACAACGCCTAAACAATATTATCTTTATTTTTAGTTCGTTCGGTATGCCGTACGATGTAAAAGTCAATAAATCGTCTACAAAACGGGAAATTCGAAACCCTATTTGACGTTATGTTGTGGTATGGCAACGTGAAACCTATATAAATATAACTGAAGTAGCGTGACCGTCTACTTAACAATATAATAACAGTTTAACGATCTAACTTTAAAAGAAATGTCGCGGTATATATTATAAATATGGTTAGGAAAATGATATACTAAAAATCTACGGTAAACGCATTAAAAATTGGTCAATAATGATACAAAAAAATACGTTTAAAACGTAAAAATGCTCCCGAGAAACGACTGAAAAATGTAAACCTTTATTTTGAAAATAATTTTACTTTAATCGATACCAATTATTTTATTAACGTGTGTTAATATGTCGGGTTAGTTGTGTATTGTCAAAGAGAATATAAATATATGTATAATGATGATCGAGATTTTAGCAGTTCGTTTCGTACAAATGAAGAACGTACGCCAAAGACGCGAATTGTAGATGTAATATAAAGTAACGGAGACGCCAATCAACCGATACAAAAGTGTCATCAACAATACTTTGGTTTGTTAAAAATCTTAGAAAAATGCGAAAAACGCGACACGGGGAATATATATAGGCTAATAATAAGGCGTCGTCGTATAAATTATGGATAGTGCCGCCAGTATATAAAACCCTCGGACTAATACGCATAATCGGCCGTACGTCCCACGCTCGTCGTCGATTCTAAATTTAACGGCGAACATCGGGCCGATGTTACCTGATAAAAGTACGACCAAGTACATGGTCACGGGCGAGTGGTTGGAGAGTTATCCGCAAAAGTGTTAAAAAACGTATTTAACGCCTCGGACGCGTGAGTCGCCATTGTGTCGTCGATTTGGCGATAATATAAATAGTCGTTAGATTTATTTTTAATCGTCGATAGACACTTTCGGTATATCGTAATCAATTTGCGCCGTACACGCTATCCGAATGGGGCGTGTTAACTTATACCATCCGGGGGAAACGTTCGATCCGATTTTTTTAACATTCGGATTTCGTCATTTAAAAACCGTCAATCGCGACGTTAATCGTGCGCCAATATCAAATCGAATTTCACGCTGTTACGTTCGTGGGTTGTTCACCGTTCACGTATGTTATTGACAGCACCGAGAACGCGACTTCGTTACGGCGTACGCGAATTGTTCCGTTTCGTACGCGATCAGACATTAGAAGGTGACGTTGTCTTTAAATAAAATACTCGCCGTTTGTTGCGAACATATGATAATCGTTCGCTCCGACTCTCACACGAGTGCCGAACTTGCGCGACGTGTACACTATAAAGCGTTAAGATTTTTTTCCCCATCATTCATTCGTTCTTTTTAAAAATATAAACGATGTCTACGTACGACGTTTTTGGCCGGTCTCCAAATGCCTCGGAACATCCAATACCGGATCATACTTTGTGCGTTTTATTCGCGTACGTTCGTTTATTATTGGTAGGGCCTGAACGTTGAATGGCTTCCTCGAAAATCTCGATTTGCGTTCGCTAGTTTTAAGTAACGCGTTATAAATCACTCGTAATATTCGAATTCAATATGTTTCACCCATTGGCGCGCGACCGACTAAAATAGATTTTCTGGATTACGTTGAACGGCGATTGGCTACGACGGCGTGTTTGAATTGAAAATGAGGCGAACAGGAGGAGGTGTATGGTTTTCGAGACATTTTAAACGACGGATCGTCCGTTCGCCCACATCGTATTTCGTGCCGGTTTTTTTTTAACGCGCCGGGTCGTTTATTTATCGCTCGTACCAGCCGTTTTCGTGTACAAAAATACTCGACTACGAACTATCGCCGACATCTATCCGGGATTAGTTTTCAACCGCGATGGCGGTTTGGCCGATTCGCGTTTGCGCAATCGTTGACGTCCGACCGGCGAAACGTAGTCGAATTATTCGCGTCCGCGCGCTCGTCGTCCGTGTAAAAGAAATCGTCGAGTTCCGGACGTTTTAAACATCGTCTCTCGGAGCGTCGTCTTAATACTAAGAATCGTTAAACGGCCGTGGTAAACTTGTCTACACGTAAGCGTCACGATAAGGCAAACAAGACCGAGTCGTATGGCTACTACACTCTACATTGGGCGAAAAGGTTTTGGTCTTGACGAGTGTGCGTTTACTCGTGGCGGTCGGCTAGCGTTCAAATTATTTTGGCGTTACGTGCAACGCTACGAACGTTTAAAAAAAACAGCCCGTTATTCGTGTTCTTACTACGCCGCGTTGTTTCTAATGAATATGTAATTGATTGAATACAGCGAACACCACTGATTAGTGACCATGTTCCGATTTAACAATACGCGTAGATAAGTAAAACACGCCGCCCCGTGCTACAATTTTCGGCTGTTTGGTCAAAAAAAAAAAATTACTCGTCCGCCCCATAATTGACGACGGTACCGGTTCAGGTTTACTCCGAACGCGATGGTGTTCGCGTGTGTCCGAAACGGATTTTCAAAAACCGAATAGCCCAGCGACCGCCGGTTCGCTTTACTTACGGTCAGTTGGTACGCGTGTTACGTAACGAATTCGACTGCCAGTGTTGTCTATTCGTGAAAGTCGCCGTCAATGGCGGCGCTATTAGCGACGGGTCGCGTACTTAAAAACCGTGATCGGGGACTAGACGGCATCTTTCGCGATAATTCCGCGTGTACCGGCGTCCCGAAACAAACGCCGGCTCGTTACACACACGTACGTACACGCTTGTTCGTGTTCCGTTTACTGTCGAATTATCAGCGCGTCCACGGATTAATTTCTAATTTTATCGAGTATTTCGTCCGCGCCCAACGTTTTCGTTGTAATTCGTCACGCGTCTCGAGTTTGTCGGCTTGTAATTCATTCGCATACGAATTTCGATTTGTATTAAATATTATTACGTCGTTTCGCGAGATTCGTTGTACACACACACACATACATATATATGTTGACAATAATATTACCGTAGTTACACCTATTCCGGTGTAAATCTTCGGTAACTCGCGTTAAAATACATGTATAGCATCGAACAACTTATTTCGATGTTTAAACGTCTCCAGGTGTGTCGTCAACGTCCTAATCATTCTCCTTACGAAACACACACCAACCAATCGTTAACGTTTGTTTACTGGCGTACACACCGAATTTTCGAAATAACTTACCCGTTAGACGTGTACACGAAAATATTATTATTCGAGCGCTGGAACGTTTATTGACAAGAGTATTGTTTACGATACGTTTAGAATTGTTATTGTATTATGTCCGAAACGTATTTGATCCATTAAAGCGTCTAGATTTTATCGTTATCGTATAATTTGGAATTTCGAGTGTAAAGTTTTTTCGGATACAAAAGTTTACCGTGTACACGTTGTAGACTCCGGTCCTCCGCAACGTCAATTCGTCGCTTTCGACGAAGATTTAAATTAATATATGATACCTCGCGTCTCCGTTGTTGCGATACGCACGCAAATTGTGCCAAAACGTCCGTCACATTCCAAAAAAAAAAAAAAACGTTTCGATTTTTCTTTTACAATTTCCGATTTGTTCGAAACGATTGCCCATTGTCCAATATATACGACGGATCGAATAATATTTATATAAATACATTTCCTATCGGTTTGTGCGCGTAATTCGCAAACGTTTTGACGTTATTTGTAGTTAAATGACGAATAGGGGCTATAGTAATTTGTTAATTACAATTTAGTCGATTTTACCGGACGGATATTGCAACGGTTCATCGGTATATCGCATCGACATTCCTCTTTGTATATGTGGTGTACATACGTGCCCAGTTTTCTAATTCTAAGTTTCACGAATCGAACACAACATGTTATGGACGTCTCCACAACAAAAATCATGTAAAGAAAATAGACAACAAATAGCTGAATTAACATACACTATATTTATTAAACATTCACCGCGAAACAGAATTAATTATGTCTAATACTAAATATTACAGAAGGTCTGACCAATGCTTTGACAAACACCACACACTCGATGCTCTGCAAATATCACACTAGCTAGATTTTCTGAGACGAGGCACTATCGAAAATTACCAAGGATTTCTTGGTACTTCGGACTGTATG